>OX411769.1:16629466-16853407 GCA_948252205.1 Orthosia incerta | reverse complement strand
TTTGTCTTTACTTTATAATACTTTAAGTACTAGTAATACTATTATTAAGGATTTAAGCATAATATAATGGCAAGTTGTTTATGTGATAATAAATACGGGTCAGTGGGTCGTCTTCGTTTTACAAGCTTTTTATTAAGGCCGTACCCTGACCAAAAAAATCAACAAGGTTGCGCATGAATTACGGTAGCGAATACGCCCAGATTTTTGAATAAAATCTTTATAAAATCGAATATTGGTCTTTTGAAAAAAATAAAACTTACAAAATGTTCGTTATCAAATTGTCTATCCATTACTGTTAGTATAAAAAATAAATAATGAACACTTTACGAGGAGATGCATGCTATCAATAATTATTTCACATTTTTATGGTTTTGTTGGAAGGAGATTAGTGACACATATACCTCTTTAAAAAAACAAAAGTGTACTACCATTTTAGAATCAACATTATGTAGAAATTTAATTATTTTTATTAATTGATATTTCCTTTTAAATAAAGAGTAGATAGCTCTTAAAAACTGCACAAAAACGACAAGCGCGGCGTTTTGCGCAGTTATTAAGGCGCAGATTCCCTTGAGTAGCTGATTTTAAAATGAGAATCACGTCTAAACCGCTTGACGTAATTTTCTGGAAAAAATATATGTTGCACTAAACCATTTTCTTAATAATTTGATATATGAAAATTTTGAGTTTTATTCGTATAACATAGTGTAATTTATTTGTAAAGTTATGTCTAAAACGGACAAAAACACGAAAAGAACACCAAAACCGCAAGGCGTATTTTAATCAATTCGACACCATCTCAAAGACAATTTAATTATCTACATTTTGATCCGAGGCTTTTTTTTAAAGTCAGAATAATAAGGAAAGTAGCTACAAAATTTTGGGTCGCGCGGGTGTGAAACGAGTGCGCGTTTTGTTCCCTCAAGGTCGTTGGCGTTAGTTGTCGTCTTAAGGTGAAATTTTGCATACAAGTTTGGTTTCGATAACAATGGACGGTAAGCTAAAAAACTAGTTAAAAAACCTATTTTTTCAAATTGGAATAATTATTAGTAACTTGCAATGTATGTGATTAAACTTTGTCCGCAAAAACAATTACATTCTCCGATGCTAGTAATTCTCAGCCCTGAGATTCCTTGCGTTGAGAAAAAGTATTAACACTCACCTGGATAGAAGGTTGAAGGTATCAGCTATATTCAATATGCACTACAAGTTCACGTTTTTGCTTGATTTCACTTTACAAGGAGAGTTTCGGGAACCATTCAGTTAATCAATTACTAGCGAAGCCTTTTGGGTATTTTTTAACCATTTATTAAACAGACACAGCACGGGAGCCATTGTCTGCCTATTCGCCATTTTTTCAAGTCTAGTTCGCACTCTCACCGCAGTGAGGCGCTAGCGTGGCGCCAGCGGGGTGGCGCCAATTTTAAGTAAGGAAGGGAAAATAGTGGTATGGATAGGTTATTTAGAAGGATAGCCTTAAATGGGCCAAATCTTACAAAAAAAAAATTAAGTAGTTATCCTTTTGTATACACGGAATTAATTTAATTTGAATTTTGACCACAGTGGCGGGCCACACTTTTTATTTATTTTTATTTGTGATGGGTTTGCTCTTGACCCTAGTCTAAGTCAAAGGTGACAGAGACAGAGTCTACGATGGAATAAGCTTACCCAGAAGAAGCCTGTTCACTCTAACTTTGAAGAGATTCGGGTTGAATGCGATCGGAAACACAGACGCAAGTAGTGAGTTCCATTCATGCGCATTATGAAGGATGTTTGGAAGCGCTTGGTGCGAATCGGTGGAATGGCAACAAGGTAAGGATGGCAACTTGCAGTGCGTCTAGATGCCCGATGGTAGAAGGGGGCTGGTGGGATGAGGTCGTGGAGTTCTTGAGCACACTCACCGAAGTACAGTCTGTAAAAGACCAACAAGCAGGCAACCGTGCGGCGATGAGCCAAGCTGTGAAGCTTGGCATCCACGAGTTCAACGTCGCCGATGAGCCTCTTGGCTCTGCGTTCCACCGAGTCAAGTGCGGCAAGCTGATACTTAGCTGAGCCATCCCAAAGGTGGCTGCAATAAACCATGCAGGATCGGACTTGCGCTTTGTATAGGGTTAAAAGCTATCCAGGCGTGAAGTATGGCTTCACTCTATTTAGGATACCTAGTATAAGGGTTTCTTTTTACCATTTTGGAACGGAACCTTGATCAACAATCTCTAAAATTTGAGGGTTACGAAGTCAACAAGGAACCCTTATACTTTCGCTCTGTCCGTCTGTCCGTCCGCAGCTTAGCTCAGATAATCTAAGTACTAGAAAGCTATAATTTGGCATGGATATACATTTTAATAATTCCGACAGAGTGGTAAATAAAAACATGAAAAAAAATATTTTTTCGTGTGCCTCCCATAGACATAAAGTAGGGATATTTTTTTTCTCGTCTATCCCATGGTGTGAGGTATCCGTTGGATAGGCCATTCAAAAACATTACGGGTCTTTACATTCTTTCATTACGGGTATTTTTCGATTCAGAAATCCGTTTACGTAAAATTAATCTTTAAATGGAATTTTTTTGGTTACAGTCAAGTGTCCCTGCCAGCGATATGATTGCTTTTGGCTCTGTGAAAAAAATCACGGAAGTAGTATGTATAACGAAATTAAAAGGAAAACTATCACAGCTAAGTAGGCTTTACAAGATTACGAGTAATAGTCGACCAACTTATAAAATGTACTTGGAACAGTAAAAATTTTGTACAAATGCCATTGAAAAATTCGCGCAGGAAGGGTTCCGTACCATTATCGCAAATAAACGGCAAAAAAATCACGTTTGTTGTATGGGAGCCCCCACTTAAATGTTTATTTTAGTTTTTAGTATTTGTTGTTATAGCGGCAACAGACATACATAATCTCTGAAAATTCCAGCTGTCTAGCTATCACGGTTCATGGGATACAGCCTGGTGACAGACGGACAGACAGACAGACGGACAGACGGATCGCAGAGTCTTAGTAATTGGGTCCAGTTTTACCCTTTGGGTACGGAACCCTAAAAACTACTTAAATAACGTTGTTAGCAGTGTAAAACAGATAGTAAATATATGCTTATCATCATCTGCCTAGCCTTTTCCCAACTATATTGGGGTCGGCTTCCGGTCTTACCGGATTCAGCTAAGTGCCAGTGTTTTACATGGAGCGACTGCCTATCTGACCTCCAAAACCCAGTAACTGGGTAACACGGTACCCCTTGGCAAGACTGGTGTCAGATCTCAAGCTTCTGACTACCCGTAACGACTGTCAAAGATCTTCAAATGACAGCCGGGACCAACGGCTTAACGTGCTTACCGAGGCACGGAGGAAACTCGGTATGTTGAAATGGTCACCCATCCACGGACCGACCTCGTCAAGCGTTGCTTAACCTTGATGATTGCGATAGTGGTCAAGTGCGAGCTAATTTTAAATAAAAATTGTCGGGAAAAGGCTACGCAGATGATGAAGAGGAAGGATGGTGCGGATAAATGAAAAATCAGTTCCTTAAAACTAACTTATATTTAACTAACCTATGTTGTATTGTTTTAATGTTGTGTATCTATGTTAATAAATGTTTTTATCTATAAGAATAAAAAACATTACTTAAAATTATTTACAATTAACTTGAAGTACACCAGAGATATCCGTTAAAACTTTAGTACTAAGCAGAATGTCTGCAGCCCTGGTCTCCTCAACTTACCTGTTGAGGAGACCAGGGGGTCGTCAGAGCCTCGTTGGTAAGTTCAGCAGGGTGTACCGCGGGCAGGTGAGGCTGACTTTGACTCTGAAGGTGGAGGTAGAGCCACTTACACCCCATCGGTGACGGTGTTTTTCAATGAGGGACCTGAAACGTAAACAAGTCTTGTTAAAAAAACTGGCCAAGTGCGAGTCGGAATCGCGCACAAAGGGTTCCGTACCATTATCGTTAAAAACGGCAAAAAAATCACGTTTGTTGTACGGGAAGTTAGAGTGAACAGGCTTCTTCTGGGTAAGCTCACTCCATCGTAGACTCTGTCTCTGTCACCTATGACCTAGACTAGAGTCAAGAGGAAACCCATTACAAATAAAAAGAAAAAAAAAGAAAACGGGAGCCCCCCTTAATTTATTTTATTTTAATTTAATAACTATTATTTTTTGAAGTGAATATACAACTAAATATTCTGTGAATATTTCAAGCGGTTACCTGTTGCCGTTATTAATATCGGGCAAAAAACGGCAAAAAAATTCACGTTTATTGTATGGGAGCCTTCCTTAAATATTAACTTTATTCTGTTTTTAGTAATTGTTGTTATAGCGGCAATAGAAATACATCATCTGTGAAAATTTCAACAGTCTAGCTATCACGGTTCATGAGATACAGCCTGGTGACAGACGGACAGACAGACAGACGGATCGTGAAGTCTTAGTAATAGGGTCCCGTTTTTACCCTTTGGGTACGGAACCCTAAAAATACGTAAGCATGGTGCAGAAACAGTTGATGTTTATAATATCTTAACAAACTCGACGCACTTTACTTTTTGTAAATTATTTCATCACCACACCACGTCCTAGTTTATTATAATTATGTGACTTCGAGTTACAGCTGTATTAGC
Source organism: Orthosia incerta (assembly GCA_948252205.1). Classification (NCBI taxonomy): domain Eukaryota; kingdom Metazoa; phylum Arthropoda; class Insecta; order Lepidoptera; family Noctuidae; genus Orthosia; species Orthosia incerta. Next base: position 16,848,797 of record OX411769.1, on the reverse strand, counting down.
TATATGCAGGCGGGCACGCCCTTTATGCCTGGAGGCTTTATAATTCGGGTACTAAGTTCCGTTTACGTTTTTATTTTTAGTTTTTATTTTCGCTTGAGTTTAGATTTCGATGTTTTTGTTGGTATATTGGCGTGTGCTAGCTGTCATTATGGCAAATATATTTTATTTTAATTTTTTGTGTTGAGTAATGTAAATTATTTACATACTTTGTATAGAATCAAGTTTTTGTTTTTTTTTATTACTGAACAGACAGCTGTGCTGCTGGGGAGTTTGTTGCGCCACTTCTTTTTCCCAGCAAAAGCACTAGGAAGTGGTGAAGGGCGGGCGTTTTTGGGGGACTGTCTTATGTAATTTTGACGTTCGGAAAGTGCTGATTCTCAGCCTAGTTTGAATAAATGACTTTTGAATTTGTATTTGAAAACTGCTCTAAAATCGGTGATGGAAAACATCGTGAGGTAACGTCAAATGTCATATAGAACCAAAAAATCGAAGAGACTGCGTGTTGGATTTAGGTGCATTCCCTCTCTTACAGAGAGGAGACCTGTGTCCCAGCAGTGGGCTCATTAGAAGGCTGATGCAAGTTGCAAATATATGTAACTTATATACTGACCCAGGGGCTTATATACTGGGCTATGTTGTAAGACACGCAAAGCTTGCAGCTCGAAGAACGAACTCGAAATGCAGCAGATGCAAGCCGATATGCTGTAGGCTGTTTCCAATGCGAGTGGGGCAATGATACTCGTCCTACAAAGACCTGAAAAGCAGCGTTAATTGTAAATATGTCACGTGCGCAGTGTAAAATGTCCGTAAAATTTAAATAATTAAGAGGAAATGTGGGCAGATATATCCGACTGAATTTACTTAGTAAAAATTCATATCGAGGTTTGGCTTGCCCCTATTTCCTTCTCGAGTATTGGACAAATTTAAAAGATATTCCATATATATGTTGTGCTTCTATGTTTTCCTATTTTAGGGTTCCGTAACCAAAGGGTAAAAACGGGATCCTATTACTAAGACTTCGCGGTCCGTGTGTCTGTCTGTCTGTCTGTCACCAAGTTGTATCACATGAATCTAGATAGCTAGACAGTTGAAATTGCCACTTTAACAACAAATACTAAAAATCAATCTCTCTAGCCTTTTCCCAACTATATTGGGGTCGGCTTCCAGTCTTACCGGATTCAGCTAAGTACCAGTCTTTAACATGGAGCGACTGCCTATCTGACCTCCACAACCCAGTAACTGGGTAACACGGTACCCCTTGGCAAGACTGGTGTCAGATCTCAAGCTTCTGACTACCCGTAACGACTGTCAAAGATCTTCAAATGACAGCCGGGACCAACGGCTTAACGTGCTTTCCGAGGCACGGAGGAAACTCGGTATGTTGAAATGGTCACCCATCCCCGGACCGACCTCGTCAAGCGTTTCTTAACCTTGATGATTGACCCGTGCGGCTGTTATTATTTAGCCACGAGCTCCTAAACAACAAATACTAAAAACGCAATAAAATAAACATTTAAAACAATCCCATACAACAAACGTGATTTCTTTGCCGTTTTTTTGCGATAATGATACGGAACCCTTCGTGCGCGAGTCCGACTCGAATTCGGCCGGATTTTTTTTTCATTTATATTTGTCAAATTTATAAACCAGGCCTCTGCTGACAGCACAATTTTGAGCATTTTTTGAGAGTTCTAGTGCTTCGAGAGATAATGTGTCATCAAAAGGGCGCACAGTATATATCTCTACCAGTATTATCTCATTATATATCTTTATTTTTCAGTTTATGGAATATATTTTTAATTGGTCCAATATTGGCGGAGGAAATAGGCGAGAGCCAAACCTCGAATTATGACTTTTTACTTAGGATATTCAGTCGGATGTCTGCGACTGCATTTCTTCTTAAGACAAGATCAGTCGATGTTGAGACTCTTGGAACTGGGTCTTACAGTGGACGGCTTACGGCTGAAATGATGATACCAGCAAACTTCTGCGTCGCTGTGTTGCGTCACACGCCATCAGTATCTTTGCGTTATTTTAATATGCCTACCCTTTACCCAACTCTGCTGGGGTCGGCTTCCAGTCTAACTCTATGCAGCGGAGTACCAGTATGTTATATCGAGCAAATGCCTATCTGACCTCCACAATCCAGTAAATAGGTAACACTGTATCGTCATCTTATTTGATAGTCGTAATAGTTTCACGAAGTTGTGAAGTAATAAATTAAACTAGTCACGTACCTTCATATTGTAACTGGACTGCCTGTAGACCCTGGTACCATGTAGAGCACGCTCTTCAACGCCGTTGGCAACACGATCAATATCTCGGTGTGAAATTTATGGCCACATTTTGTTTTTGGAAACTTACTGTCCTGGCTACCTGGCTTTTAAGTCAAATCTTTCCTATTTTGTTAGACACTTTAAACTGGCTGCATATATTTATTTCTATTTTAACTACATGGTATTCACCGTGATCGCAATTCCATTCATTTTTGACCTAGGTGGTGACCATAAGCTCTTAGACCGGTATCAATTTGAGATCGAGTAAGTGACAGATGTTTACACGTCAGATACATCTGTCCCTTATTCGATCTCAAATTGATACCGCTCTAAGAGCTTATGGTCACCCACCTGTTACCAATTAATATCACACACACCATAGTATTTTATTTTTATTTTCAGTGTAGGTAATTATTATACCTCTCAGTTTATGTATCTTTTATTTTATTATGTAACGCATAAATACAGACATAGGTATATAATGAGACTTTGATGTATATTTTTTATTTTAGTTCTTGTACTTACTTTCAACATGTTCAGTCGGTTCAGTCACACTCATTTTCGTACGAAATTTTGCTTACTAGTTATAGTATTTTCACATGTGGGGACGTCATTACGTCATTCGCGAGGTTTTTGCTGAATATCAGCGCTGTTGACGATAGGTTCGTCTGAAGTCACGGCATTAAGCTGAGCAATGACCTATTCTTGCACAGATGCGACGCACAGCCTATTTGTTTTTGTTGTTTTCCACTCAGTAATCGGCATTTTGTTTAATGTTTTGTTTGTTTTTATTTGGTAATGTCGAAACATATTACGCAAGGAAATTGTCTTTGGCCTTTCACCCAGGGTCATCAAACTTCTAACTAAAAACCTGGCAGGACTTGGATGTTTATACTAAAAAATTTTAGAGTTCCAAATGTAACTTAAAATCTTCGCAGCGAAGTATTTTTTAATTTATTAGTATTATATTGCGAAAGTTTCGATCTGACTGATACAGAGGGCGCTACTATAACATTAAACAGATAAATTAAAATGAATATATTGTTGTACAAAATGATCTGCAATTGACGGCCGATATTATTTAGACGGATTATTTTCTCAATATCATTACTCTATTATTCTTTACTACCATAATGGTAGTTTAATGTGGGTGTGTGTGTACTTACTTAATTTTAACGATGAAAATCAATAAATAGTTTTATTTGTCACAAATTTTATAACGTTTTTTGTTTGATGATTATATGTTCTTTTTGAAACTGTTGTATGCCATATTTCGATATTAAACAAGTTATTTCAAAAGCTAGTAGAATTCTAGAATTATGGCTACAGGTAACATTAATTTTCCCATGTCATGTCGATATGTCACTTGTCACATGACATAAACAATGCAGAAAAATTTCGATTCTCGTTCGGTGCGGTTCGTTATTTTTTAATTGTCTTTGGCCTGTCTATATAAAAAAGTACTCTGTGCTCTCACCCACAGATATAACGGTGTATTGCTCTCATCAAGCAAGAGACAAAAAAAAAATCGTTTTAAATACGAGGCTTTTGGCTAATTTGTACCTATAGTGAATGCCACTCTTTATTTTGTATTGTGCGTTTAGTTTGTGCAGAATAAACAATTTTTCTTTCTTTCTTCTTTTATATCGCCAAGCTTTCGATCATAGAATTACACTTGGACATAGCCTCATGGTCACTATATCGCTCCTCAATAACAACCCTTTACAATTAATAGCACGGGTTTTAAAAGACTTTATTTTTTTATTAATAAGGGCGAGTGGAATTTATAAGGGTGAACCCTTGCAACAGCCAAGGTCGTTAGCATGACTCCAATCCAACGGTCCTATTCGCAAAACGACTTATGAGCAGAATGTCCTACTCTCAAAATGACCTAGAAGCAAAATGTCCTATAAACAAAAGAATGGGAATGGTACAGTCATACCACACACGAATATATGGGAGTTTTAAGACGACGACAATCGCCAACGACGTTGAGGGAACGAAACGCACTCTCGTTGCACACGTACCCGTGCGACCCAAAATTCAGTAGTTTTTTGTACTTTCCTTATATGACCTTAAAAAAAGCATCAAATCAAAATGTAGGTAATTTTTTTTTTTCTTTTCTTTTGTTTAACAATCTCTTAAATTTGAGGGTTACGAAATCAACAAGGAACCCACTTTCGCTCTGTCCGTCTGTCTGTCTGCAGCTTAGCTCAGAGAATCTAAGTACTAGAAAGCTATAATTTGGCATGGATATACATATTAATAATTCCAACAAAGTGGTAAAATAAAATCATGAAAAAAATATTTTTTTGTGTACCTCCCATAGAGGTAAAGTAGGGATGTTTTTTTTTCTCGCCTATCCCATGGTGTGGGGTATCCGTTGGATAGGCCATTCAAAAACATTACGGGTCTGTTGAAACCATTTTTCGATTCAGAGATCCGTTCAATTAATCTTTAAATAGTTATTTTTGTGTTACAGTCAAGTGTCCCTGCCAGCGAAATGATTGCTTTTGGCTATGTGAAAAAAATCACGGAAGTAGTATGTATAACGAAATTAAAAGGAAAACTATCACAGCTAAGTAGGCTTTACAAGATTACGAGTAATAGTCGACCAACTTATAAAATGAACTTTCAGCTGTCTAGCTATCACAGTTCATGAGATACAGCCTGGTGACAGACGGACAGACAGACAGACGGATCGCGGCGTCTTAGTAATTGGGTCCAGTTTTACCCTTTGGGTACGGAACCCTAAAAATTACTTAAATAACGTTGTTAGCAGTGTAAAACAGATAGTAAATATATGCTTATCATCATCTGCCTAGCCTTTTCCCAACTATATTGGGGTCGGCTTCCGGTCTTACCGGATTCAGCTAAGTGCCAGTGTTTTACATGGAGCGACTGCCTATCTGACCTCCAAAACCCAGTAACTGGGTAACACGGTACCCCTTGGCAAGACTGGTGTCAGATCTCAAGCTTCTGACTACCCGTAACGACTGTCAAAGATCTTCAAATGACAGACGGGACCAACGGCTTAACGTGCTTTCCGAGGCACGGAGGAAACTCGGTATGTTGAAATGGTCACCCATCCACGGACCGACCTCGTCAAGCGTTGCTTAACCTTGATGATTGCGATAGTGGTCAAGTGCGAGCTAATTTTAAATAAAAATTGTCGGGAAAAGGCTACGCAGATGATGAAGAGGAAGGATGGTGCGGATAAATGAAAAATCAGTTCCTTAAAACTAACTTATATTTAACTAACCTATGTTGTATTGTTTTAATGTTGTGTATCTATGTTAATAAATGTTTTTTTCCTATAAGAATAAAAAACATTACTTAAAATTATTTACAATTAACTTGAAGTACACCAGAGATATCCGTTAAAACTTTAGTACTAAGCAGAATGTCTGCAGCCCTGGTCTCCTCAACTTACCTGTTGAGGAGACCAGGGGGTCGTCAGAGCCTCGTTGGTAAGTTCAGCAGGGTGTACCGCGGGCAGGTGAGGCTGACTTTGACTCTGAAGGTGGAGGTAGAGCCACTTACACCCCATCGGTGACGGTGTTTTTCAATGAGGGACCTGAAACGTAAACAAGTCTTGTTAAAAAAACTGGCCAAGTGCGAGTCGGAATCGCGCACAAAGGGTTCCGTACCATTATCGCAAAAAACGGCAAAAAAATCACGTTTGTTGTACGGGAAGTTAGAGTGAACAGGCTTCTTCTGGGTAAGCTCACTCCATCGTAGACTCTGTCTCTGTCACCTATGACCTAGACTAGAGTCAAGAGCAAACCCATTACAAATAAAAAAAAAGAAAAAAGAAAACGGGAGCCCCCCTTAATTTATTTTATTTTAATTTAATAATTATTATTTTTTGAAGTGAATATACAACTAAATATTCTGTGAATATTTCAAGCGGTTACCTGTTGCCGTTATTAATATCGGGCAAAAAACGGCAATAAAATCACGTTTGTTGTATGGGAGCCCCCTTAAATATTATTTTTATTCTGTTTTTAGTATTTGTTGTTATAGCGGCAATAGAAATACATCATCTGTGAAAATTTCAACAGTCTAGCTATCACGGTTCATGAGATACAGCCTGGTGACAGACGGACAGACAGACAGACAGACGGATCGTGAAGTCTTAGTAATAGGGTACCGTTTTTACCCTTTGGGTACGGAACCCTAAAAATACGTAAGCATGGTGCATAAACAGTTGATGTTTATAATATCTTAACAAACTCGACGCACTTTACTTTTTGTAAATTATTTCATCAGCACATCACGTCCTAGTTTATCATAATTATGTGAGACTTCGAGTTACAGCTGTATTAGCTATATGTAGGCGGGCACACCCTTTATGCCTGGAGGCTTTATAATTCGGGTACTAAGTTCCGTTTACGTTTTTATTTTTAGTTTTTATTTTCGCTTGAGTTTAGATTTCGATGTTTTTGTTGGTATATTGGCGTGTGCTAGCTGTCACTATGGCAAATATATTTTATTTAATTTTTTTGTGTTGAGTAATGTAAATTATTTGCATACTATTGTATAGAATCAAGTTTTTGTTTTTTTTTTAACTGAACAGACAGCTGTGCTGCTGGGGAGTTTGTTGCGCCACTTCTTTTTCCCAGCAAAAGCACTAGGAAGTGAAGGGCGGGCGTTTTTAGGGGAATGTCTTATGTAATTTTGACGTTCGGAAAGTGCTGATTCTCAGCCTAGTTTGAATAAATGACTTTTGAATTTTTATTTGAAAACTGCTCTAAAATCGGTGATGGAAAACATCGTGAGGTAACGTCAAATGTCATAGAACCAAAAAATCGAAGACACGTGACATCCATTCCGCAATGGGCCTGCGTGGTGGATTAAGTTGCATTCCCTCTCTTACAGAGAGGAGACCTGTGTCCCAGCAGTGGGCTCATTAGAAGGTAGATGAAAGTTGCAAATATATGTAACTTATATACTGACCTAGGGGCTTATAGGGCAGCTCGAAGAACGAACTCGAAATTCGGCAGATGCGAGCCGATATGCTGAAAGCTGTTTCCAATGCGAGTGGGGCAATGAAACTCGTCCTACAAAGACCTGAAAAGCAGCGTTAATTGTAAATATGTCACGTGCTCAGTATAAAATGTCCGTAAAATTTAAATAATTAAGAGGAAATGTGGGCAGATATATCCGACTGAATTTACTTAGTAAAAATTCATATCGAGGTTTGGCTTGCCCCTATTTCCTTCTCCAGTATTGGACAAATTTAAAAGATATTCCATATATATGTTGTGCTTCTATGTTTTCCTATTTTAGGGTTCCGTAACCAAAGGGTAAAAACGGGATCCTATCACTAAGACTTCGCGGTCCGTGTGTCTGTCTGTCTGTCTGTCACCAAGTTGTATCACATGAATCTAGATAGCTAGACAGTTGAAATTGCCACTTTAACAACAAATACTAAAAATCAATCTGCCTAGCCTTTTCCCAACTATATTGGGGTCGGCTTCCAGTCTTACCGGATTCAGCTAAGTACCAGTGTTTAACATGGCGCGACTGCCTACCTGACCTCCACAACCCAGTAACTGGGTAACACGGTACCCCTTGGCAAGACTGGTGTCAGATCTCAAGCTTCTGACTACCCGTAACGACTGTCAAAGATCTTCAAATGACAGCCGGGACCAACGGCTTAACGTGCTTTCCGAGGCACGGAGGAAACTCAGTATGTTGAAATGGTAACCCATCCCCGGACCGACCTCGTCAAGCGTTTCTTAACCTTGATGATTGACCCGTGCGGCTGTTATTATTTAGCCACGAGCTCCTAAACAACAAATACTAAAAACGCAATAAAATAAATATTTAAAACAATCCCATACAACAAACGTGATTTCTTTGCCGTTTTTTGCGATAATGATACGGAACCCTTCGTGCGCGAGTCCGACTCGAATTCGGCCGGTTTTTTTTTCATTTATATTTGTCAAATTTATAAACCAGGCCTCTGCTGACAGCACAATTTTGAGCATTTTTTGAGAGTTCTAGTGCTTCTAGAGATAATGTGTCATCATAAAAAAACTTTTTTACAAAAAAATACTACCGACTTCCAAATAAGAAAACTACAAAGTGAAAAATAACTTTATTTTTGGAAGTCGGTGTCTTTCGTAGGTACCATTTTTTTGCGTTATGGACACCGACTTCCAAAAATAAAGTTATTTTTCACTTTGTAGTTTTCTTATTTGGAAGTCGGTAGTATTTTTTTGTAAAAAAGTTTTTTTATTTTTCACTTTTTAGTTGTACCTAACTAATAGGCAAGTTGTTTAGTAAGTTTCCTATAACGCCAAAATAGATTACCCGAATATCATGAAACTTGAACAAAATCGATCAAATGAGAGATCTGCTTACCCCTTAAGAGCGTATTGGCGTGATGTTATGTTATGAAATGGTATAAACAATAAACAGACATGCGATTGCAGCAGTCCCGAGAGATTTGCCGTTATTTATTGAAGAGTTCTGTTGTATATCTTCGAAGTTCTTCATCAGATCTTCACCAAATTAAAATGGGACCAATTTCGGAACATACTCTATCAAACAAAAAAAGAATTTTCAAAATCGGTCCACAATTGACGGAAATATCGGTGAACATACATAAAAAAAAAAAAAAAAAAAAAACATACAAGAAGTCGAACATAGAACCTCCTCCTTTTTCGAAAGTCGGTTAAAAAGGGCGCACAGTATATATCTCTACCAGTATTATCTCATTATATATCTTTATTTTTCAGTTTACGGAATATATTTTTAATTGGTCCAATATTGGCGGAGGAAATAGGCGAGAGCCAAACCTCGAATTATGACTTTTTACTTAGGATATTCAGTCGGATGTCGGCGACTGCATTTCTTCTTAAGACAAGATCAGTCGATGTTGAGACTCTTGGAACTGGGTCTTACAGTGGACGGCTTACGGCTGAAATGATGATGATGATACGCCGCATGCCAGCAAACTTCTGCGTCGCTGTGTTGCGTCACACGCCATCAGTATCTTTGCGTTATTTTAATATGCCTACCCTTTACCCAACTCTGCTGGGGTCGGCTTCCAGTCTAACTCTATGCAGCGGAGTACCAGTATGTTATATCGAGCAAATGCCTATCTGACCTCCACAATCCAGTAAATAGGTAACACTGTATCGTCATCTTATTTGATAGTCGTAATAGTTTCACGAAGTTGTGAAGTAATAAATTAAACTAGTCACGTACCTTCATATTGTAACTGGACTGCCTGTAGACCCTGGTACCATGTAGAGCACGCTCTTCAACGCCGTTGGCAACACGATCAATATCTCGGTGTGAAATTTATGGCCACATTTTGTTTTTGGAAACTTACTGTCCTGGCTACCTGGCTTTTAAGTCAAATCTTTCCTATTTTGTTAGACACTTTAAACTGGCTGCATATATTTATTTCTATTTTAACTACATGGTATTCACCGTGATCGCAATTCCATTCATTTTTGACCTAGGTGGTGACCATAAGCTCTTAGACCGGTATCAATTTGAGATCGAGTAAGTGACAGATGTTTACACGTCAGATACATCTGTCCCTTATTCGATCTCAAATTGATACCGCTCTAAGAGCTTATGGTCACCCACCTGTTACCAATTAATATCACACACACCATAGTATTTTATTTTTATTTTCAGTGTAGGTAATTATTATACCTCTCAGTTTATGTATCTTTTATTTTATTATGTAACGCATAAATACAGACATAGGTATATAATGAGACTTTGATGTATATTTTTTATTTTAGTTCTTGTACTTACTTTCAACATGTTCAGTCGGTTCAGTCACACTCATTTTCGTACGAAATTTTGCTTACTAGTTATAGTATTTTCACATGTGGGGACGTCATTACGTCATTCGCGAGGTTTTTGCTGAATATCAGCGCTGTTGACGATAGGTTCGTCTGAAGTCACGGCATTAAGCTGAGCAATGACCTATTCTTGCACAGATGCGACGCACAGCCTATTTGTTTTTGTTGTTTTCCACTCAGTAATCGGCATTTTGTTTAATGTTTTGTTTGTTTTTATTTGGTAATGTCGAAACATATTACGCAAGGAAATTGTCTTTGGCCTTTCACCCAGGGTCATCAAACTTCTAACTAAAAACCTGGCAGGACTTGGATGTTTATACTAAAAAATTTTAGAGTTCCAAATGTAACTTAAAATCTTCGCAGCGAAGTATTTTTTAATTTATTAGTATTATATTGCGAAAGTTTCGATCTGACTGATACAGAGGGCGCTACTATAACATTAAACAGATAAATTAAAATGAATATATTGTTGTACAAAATGATCTGCAATTGACGGCCAATATTATTTAGACGGATTATTTTCTCAATATCATTACTCTATTATTCTTTACTACCATAATGGTAGTTTAATGTGGGTGTGTGTGTACTTACTTAATTTTAACGATGAAAATCAATAAATAGTTTTATTTGTCACAAATTTTATAACGTTTTTTGTTTGATGATTATATGTTCTTTTTGAAACTGTTGTATGCCATATTTCGATATTAAACAAGTTATTTCAAAAGCTAGTAGAATTCTAGAATTATGGCTACAGGTAACATTAATTTTCCCATGTCATGTCGATATGTCACTTGTCACATGACATAAACAATGCAGAAAAATTTCGATTCTCGTTCGGTGCGGTTCGTTATTTTTTAATTGTCTTTGGCCTGTCTATATAAAAAAGTACTCTGTGCTCTCACCCACAGATATAACGGTGTATTGCTCTCATCAAGCAAGAGACAAAAAAAAAATCGTTTTAAATACGAGGCTTTTGGCTAATTTGTACCTATAGTGAATGCCACTCTTTATTTTGTATTGTGCGTTTAGTTTGTGCAGAATAAACAATTTTTCTTTCTTTCTTCTTTTATATCGCCAAGCTTTCGATCATAGAATTACACTTGGACATAGCCTCATGGTCACTATATCGCTCCTCAATAACAACCCTTTACAATTAATAGCACGGGTTTTAAAAGACTTTATTTTTTTATTAATAAGGGCGAGTGGAATTTATAAGGGTGAACCCTTGCAACAGCCAAGGTCGTTAGCATGACTCCAATCCAACGGTCCTATTCGCAAAACGACTTATGAGCAGAATGTCCTACTCTCAAAATGACCTAGAAGCAAAATGTCCTATAAACAAAAGAATGGGAATGGTACAGTCATACCACACACGAATATATGGGAGTTTTAAGACGACGACAATCGCCAACGACGTTGAGGGAACGAAACGCACTCTCGTTGCACACGTACCCGTGCGACCCAAAATTCAGTAGTTTTTTGTACTTTCCTTATATGACCTTAAAAAAAGCATCAAATCAAAATGTAGGTAATTTTTTTTTTTCTTTTCTTTTGTTTAACAATCTCTTAAATTTGAGGGTTACGAAATCAACAAGGAACCCACTTTCGCTCTGTCCGTCTGTCTGTCTGCAGCTTAGCTCAGAGAATCTAAGTACTAGAAAGCTATAATTTGGCATGGATATACATATTAATAATTCCAACAAAGTGGTAAAATAAAATCATGAAAAAAATATTTTTTTGTGTACCTCCCATAGAGGTAAAGTAGGGATGTTTTTTTTTCTCGCCTATCCCATGGTGTGGGGTATCCGTTGGATAGGCCATTCAAAAACATTACGGGTCTGTTGAAACCATTTTTCGATTCAGAGATCCGTTCAATTAATCTTTAAATAGTTATTTTTGTGTTACAGTCAAGTGTCCCTGCCAGCGAAATGATTGCTTTTGGCTATGTGAAAAAAATCACGGAAGTAGTATGTATAACGAAATTAAAAGGAAAACTATCACAGCTAAGTAGGCTTTACAAGATTACGAGTAATAGTCGACCAACTTATAAAATGAACTTTCAGCTGTCTAGCTATCACAGTTCATGAGATACAGCCTGGTGACAGACGGACAGACAGACAGACGGATCGCGGCGTCTTAGTAATTGGGTCCAGTTTTACCCTTTGGGTACGGAACCCTAAAAATTACTTAAATAACGTTGTTAGCAGTGTAAAACAGATAGTAAATATATGCTTATCATCATCTGCCTAGCCTTTTCCCAACTATATTGGGGTCGGCTTCCGGTCTTACCGGATTCAGCTAAGTGCCAGTGTTTTACATGGAGCGACTGCCTATCTGACCTCCAAAACCCAGTAACTGGGTAACACGGTACCCCTTGGCAAGACTGGTGTCAGATCTCAAGCTTCTGACTACCCGTAACGACTGTCAAAGATCTTCAAATGACAGACGGGACCAACGGCTTAACGTGCTTTCCGAGGCACGGAGGAAACTCGGTATGTTGAAATGGTCACCCATCCACGGACCGACCTCGTCAAGCGTTGCTTAACCTTGATGATTGCGATAGTGGTCAAGTGCGAGCTAATTTTAAATAAAAATTGTCGGGAAAAGGCTACGCAGATGATGAAGAGGAAGGATGGTGCGGATAAATGAAAAATCAGTTCCTTAAAACTAACTTATATTTAACTAACCTATGTTGTATTGTTTTAATGTTGTGTATCTATGTTAATAAATGTTTTTTTCCTATAAGAATAAAAAACATTACTTAAAATTATTTACAATTAACTTGAAGTACACCAGAGATATCCGTTAAAACTTTAGTACTAAGCAGAATGTCTGCAGCCCTGGTCTCCTCAACTTACCTGTTGAGGAGACCAGGGGGTCGTCAGAGCCTCGTTGGTAAGTTCAGCAGGGTGTACCGCGGGCAGGTGAGGCTGACTTTGACTCTGAAGGTGGAGGTAGAGCCACTTACACCCCATCGGTGACGGTGTTTTTCAATGAGGGACCTGAAACGTAAACAAGTCTTGTTAAAAAAACTGGCCAAGTGCGAGTCGGAATCGCGCACAAAGGGTTCCGTACCATTATCGCAAAAAACGGCAAAAAAATCACGTTTGTTGTACGGGAAGTTAGAGTGAACAGGCTTCTTCTGGGTAAGCTCACTCCATCGTAGACTCTGTCTCTGTCACCTATGACCTAGACTAGAGTCAAGAGCAAACCCATTACAAATAAAAAAAAAGAAAAAAGAAAACGGGAGCCCCCCTTAATTTATTTTATTTTAATTTAATAATTATTATTTTTTGAAGTGAATATACAACTAAATATTCTGTGAATATTTCAAGCGGTTACCTGTTGCCGTTATTAATATCGGGCAAAAAACGGCAATAAAATCACGTTTGTTGTATGGGAGCCCCCTTAAATATTATTTTTATTCTGTTTTTAGTATTTGTTGTTATAGCGGCAATAGAAATACATCATCTGTGAAAATTTCAACAGTCTAGCTATCACGGTTCATGAGATACAGCCTGGTGACAGACGGACAGACAGACAGACAGACGGATCGTGAAGTCTTAGTAATAGGGTACCGTTTTTACCCTTTGGGTACGGAACCCTAAAAATACGTAAGCATGGTGCATAAACAGTTGATGTTTATAATATCTTAACAAACTCGACGCACTTTACTTTTTGTAAATTATTTCATCAGCACATCACGTCCTAGTTTATCATAATTATGTGAGACTTCGAGTTACAGCTGTATTAGCTATATGTAGGCGGGCACACCCTTTATGCCTGGAGGCTTTATAATTCGGGTACTAAGTTCCGTTTACGTTTTTATTTTTAGTTTTTATTTTCGCTTGAGTTTAGATTTCGATGTTTTTGTTGGTATATTGGCGTGTGCTAGCTGTCACTATGGCAAATATATTTTATTTAATTTTTTTGTGTTGAGTAATGTAAATTATTTGCATACTATTGTATAGAATCAAGTTTTTGTTTTTTTTTTAACTGAACAGACAGCTGTGCTGCTGGGGAGTTTGTTGCGCCACTTCTTTTTCCCAGCAAAAGCACTAGGAAGTGAAGGGCGGGCGTTTTTAGGGGAATGTCTTATGTAATTTTGACGTTCGGAAAGTGCTGATTCTCAGCCTAGTTTGAATAAATGACTTTTGAATTTTTATTTGAAAACTGCTCTAAAATCGGTGATGGAAAACATCGTGAGGTAACGTCAAATGTCATAGAACCAAAAAATCGAAGACACGTGACATCCATTCCGCAATGGGCCTGCGTGGTGGATTAAGTTGCATTCCCTCTCTTACAGAGAGGAGACCTGTGTCCCAGCAGTGGGCTCATTAGAAGGTAGATGAAAGTTGCAAATATATGTAACTTATATACTGACCTAGGGGCTTATAGGGCAGCTCGAAGAACGAACTCGAAATTCGGCAGATGCGAGCCGATATGCTGAAAGCTGTTTCCAATGCGAGTGGGGCAATGAAACTCGTCCTACAAAGACCTGAAAAGCAGCGTTAATTGTAAATATGTCACGTGCTCAGTATAAAATGTCCGTAAAATTTAAATAATTAAGAGGAAATGTGGGCAGATATATCCGACTGAATTTACTTAGTAAAAATTCATATCGAGGTTTGGCTTGCCCCTATTTCCTTCTCCAGTATTGGACAAATTTAAAAGATATTCCATATATATGTTGTGCTTCTATGTTTTCCTATTTTAGGGTTCCGTAACCAAAGGGTAAAAACGGGATCCTATCACTAAGACTTCGCGGTCCGTGTGTCTGTCTGTCTGTCTGTCACCAAGTTGTATCACATGAATCTAGATAGCTAGACAGTTGAAATTGCCACTTTAACAACAAATACTAAAAATCAATCTGCCTAGCCTTTTCCCAACTATATTGGGGTCGGCTTCCAGTCTTACCGGATTCAGCTAAGTACCAGTGTTTAACATGGCGCGACTGCCTACCTGACCTCCACAACCCAGTAACTGGGTAACACGGTACCCCTTGGCAAGACTGGTGTCAGATCTCAAGCTTCTGACTACCCGTAACGACTGTCAAAGATCTTCAAATGACAGCCGGGACCAACGGCTTAACGTGCTTTCCGAGGCACGGAGGAAACTCAGTATGTTGAAATGGTAACCCATCCCCGGACCGACCTCGTCAAGCGTTTCTTAACCTTGATGATTGACCCGTGCGGCTGTTATTATTTAGCCACGAGCTCCTAAACAACAAATACTAAAAACGCAATAAAATAAATATTTAAAACAATCCCATACAACAAACGTGATTTCTTTGCCGTTTTTTGCGATAATGATACGGAACCCTTCGTGCGCGAGTCCGACTCGAATTCGGCCGGTTTTTTTTTCATTTATATTTGTCAAATTTATAAACCAGGCCTCTGCTGACAGCACAATTTTGAGCATTTTTTGAGAGTTCTAGTGCTTCTAGAGATAATGTGTCATCATAAAAAAACTTTTTTACAAAAAAATACTACCGACTTCCAAATAAGAAAACTACAAAGTGAAAAATAACTTTATTTTTGGAAGTCGGTGTCTTTCGTAGGTACCATTTTTTTGCGTTATGGACACCGACTTCCAAAAATAAAGTTATTTTTCACTTTGTAGTTTTCTTATTTGGAAGTCGGTAGTATTTTTTTGTAAAAAAGTTTTTTTATTTTTCACTTTTTAGTTGTACCTAACTAATAGGCAAGTTGTTTAGTAAGTTTCCTATAACGCCAAAATAGATTACCCGAATATCATGAAACTTGAACAAAATCGATCAAATGAGATATCTGCTTACCCCTTAAGAGCGTATTGGCGTGATGTTATGTTATGAAATGGTATAAACAATAAACAGACATGCGATTGCAGCAGTCCCGAGAGATTTGCCGTTATTTATTGAAGAGTTCTGTTGTATATCTTCGAAGTTCTTCATCAGATCTTCACCAAATTAAAATGGGACCAATTTCGGAACATACTCTATCAAACAAAAAAAGAATTTTCAAAATCGGTCCACAATTGACGGAAATATCGGTGAACATACATAAAAAAAAAAAAAAAAAAAAAAAACATACAAGAAGTCGAACATAGAACCTCCTCCTTTTTCGAAAGTCGGTTAAAAAGGGCGCACAGTATATATCTCTACCAGTATTATCTCATTATATATCTTTATTTTTCAGTTTATGGAATATATTTTTAATTGGTCCAATATTGGCGGAGGAAATAGACGAGAGCCAAACCTCGAATTATGACTTTTTACTTAGGATATTCAGTCGGATGTCTGCGACTGCATTTCTTCTTAAGACAAGATCAGTCGATGTTGAGACTCTTGGAACTGGGTCTTACAGTGGACGGCTTACGGCTGAAATGATGATGCTGATACGCCGTATGCCAGCAAACTTCTGCGTCGCTGTATTGCGTCACACGCCATCAGTATCTTTGCGTTATTTTAATATGCTTAACGTTTACCCAACTCTGCTGGGGTCGCTTTCCAGTCTAACTCTATTCAGCGGAGTACCAGTATGTTATATGGAGCAAATGCCTATCTGACCTCCACAATCCAGTAAATAGGTAACACTGTATCGTCATCTTTTTTGATACTCGTGATATTTTCACGAAGTTGTGAAGTAATAAATTAAACTAGTCACGTACCTTCATATTGTAACTGGACTGCCTGTAGACCCTGGTACCATGTAGAGCACGCTCTTCAACGCCGTTGGCAACACGATCAATATCTCGGTGTGAAATTTATGGCCACATTTTGTTTTTGGAAACTTACTGTCCTGGCTACCTGGCTTTTAAGTCAAATCTTTCCAATTTTGTTAGTCACTTTAAACTGGCTGCATATATTTATTTCTATTTTAACTACATGGTATTCACCGTGTTCGCAATTCCATTCATTTTGTACCTATTACCAGTCGGTATTGCCACGCTTTCGATCATAGAATGACACTTGGACATAGCCTCATGGTCACTATATCGCTCCTCAGTAACATCCTTTTACAATTAATAGCACGGGTTTTAAAAGACTTTAAATTGTTATTAATAATGGCGAATGGAATTTATAAGGGTGAACCCTTGCAACAGTCACAAAAGAATGGGAATGGTACAGTCATACCACACACGTACCAAAATTCAGTAGCCATTTAAATCAAACACGATATGCTCTGAAAATGTTTTAGAAGTTGATTTATTAAGCCGTGTTTGAGTTTTAGCGAGTTAACAAAAAGTAATAGATTTTTATACATAGAATATTTTATGTTTACACAATACTACGCCATTCATCCTACAGTTTTACTGAGCTCCAAACAAGGTTTATTTTTACGAATTAAGAAATCTGGTATCTATCGATATCGATAATGTAATTAAAAATTTAATGTTACTTCAATGGTTGAGTAGCGGAAGATATCGACCTAAGACACGAATGTCAACCTTACATCATACTCAATAAAGTTTATAATTGCAACCACTGACAATACCGCCATCTATGGTTGGGTAGCGGAATTTACTTGGCAATAGAATCTAGTATGACTTTAGATTACAAAACGTCGTAAATACTTTCTGCACTAACGCAAAATAAATCCTATTTAAAGAGTGTGAAGATTTATTTCTTGATGTAGGATCTGTGACTTATGCTTGTTTTGACTAAAATTAAAACGACAAATCAAACGATCGGCTTATTTGTAGTGCATTATATGATTATCAGTTTATTTGTGTGAGTTTGGCGACAACGGTTCCCATAGTAATTTTGCTACATTGCACTTCCACTGTTTTTTCTGTTCCGTGGTTCTTACCCATCTAGGTATGAAATAAAGCGAAAAATGTATCTAAAGGTATTGAGTCAAAACTAAAATGAAACTGTTTAAATGAAATAACCGAAACATCGAAGCATTTACCTTTGTTACTTTTTTTTTTAAAAACGTTGCCCCACACTAGGAATTTCTTCTTGTATCGTGGGTGCGTTTACAAAAATATAAACTCACATACACAACACTCAGAGTCGGAACAACTATCTGTAGGTTATACAAATATTTGTTTGTAGGTTATACGCAGCGCAGCAGTCAATCGCTCAACCACTGCGCGAACCGTGCGCCCAAATAAACCTTAAAAGTAAATAAATTTTAAGTTAGTTTAAAGTGCCAACATTCTGATTATGGTACAGGACTACACGGTCAACTAAAAATAACTGTGCATATCGCACTCCAGTCCCATTTACCCGCGCACGCCCCGCGTTCGCCTCGTGCACCAATATCGAGAGTCATCGTTAGATGAAGTGACATCACCAAGTGCACAGTTATTTTGATGGCACAGTACTACAAGGATCCTTTGGTGCTTAAATGACATTGTCAGGGGGCGCTGTTGGTAAAAACTTGTGATATTGTCTGTGCAAAAACGAAATGGCCGCATTATATCCGGTTCCAATTTGGGCCACGCGCTAATAGGACCTCTATGCAAATTGACGTCGAATTATTGATCGTAATTCGTGACCTGCGCGGTACGGTTAGACTCTACGAAAAGCAGTATGGCGGCCCTATTTCAGGTTCAAATTGGAGCCACGCTTTAAAAGAAATGTAGTAGCCATGACGTCGAAATATTGATCGTAACTCGTGACCTGCGCAGTACGAGCAGAACCTAGCTAGACTAGACTTTCTCGGTGCCCTTAGTACGCCGCCTGAAGTCTGCCGTGCGAGACGACTATAGTTGGTCCTTCGAGTCGGATACCAGGGCCCCAAGGGTTAATTAAGGTAAGTGCTTCAGTTTTTAGGGTTCCGTACCCAAAGTGTAAAAATGGGACCCTATTACTAAGACTCCGCGGTCCGTCTGTCTATCTGTCTGGCTGTCTGTCACCAGGCTGTATCTCATGAACCGTGATAGGTAGACCGTTGAAATTTTAACAGATGATGTATTTCTTTTGCCACTATAACAAAAACTACTAAAAACATAATAAAATAAATATTTGAGTGGAGCTCCCATACAACAAACGTGATTTTTTGCAGTTTTTTGCGATAATGGTACGGAACCCTTCGTTTGCGAGTCCGACTCGCACTTGGCCGGTTTTTCTATACTAATTAACTTTATTTTCGGAAGTCGGTGTCCTTGGTACCTATTATTTTTCGTTTTTGACACAGACTTTCGAAAAGAAAGTTATTTTTCGCTTTGTAGTGTTTTGTTTTGGAAGTCGGTTTATTTCTTTTTGCTAAAAAGTTAACTTTTTTGTTTTATTACCATTATATTACCATGAAAATACGCATTATTAAGGATAACTTAAAAACTATTCGTTAGATCAAATTGTAGATCAATATGTTACCACATGAGAATCACTAGCTTTCAATTTAAAAAATGAATCATCAAAATCGGTTCATAATTAGCGGAGTCCTCGTGTAACAAACATACAGTCGAATTGAGAACCTCCTCTTTTTTTGAAAAATAATACAGATAGCTACAAAAGCTTGAGATACAAGGGGTGGGTTAATAGGAAGCGTCGCCATTTTGTATTCCCATTCGTCTATTCAAATAACAATGGCGTTAGACCCAAGGGTGAAAATCTATTACAACAAAGGGGAGTGGAGACAGTCTTAAATCATTCGACACCGCCCCTTAGCAAACAATAATGTTTTAAAATCATTCGTCACCCTCTTGTTCTTATCTTCATGTATTTAGGGTCGGCAACATGTCTAATTCCTCCATACTTTATATCAATAGTTTTCTATCCTTTTTCTTTTTATCTTCTATACTATATATATTTATATATATATTATATATTAATTTTATATTAATATTATAAAGCTGAAGAGTTTGTTTGTTTGTTAGTTTGAACGCGCTAATCTCAGGAACTACTGGTTGGAATTGAAAAATTATTTTTGTGTTAGGTAGTCCATTTATCGAGGAAGGTTATAGGCATAACATCACGCTACAACCAATAGGAGCCGGGCATAAATGAAAAATGTTGCAAAAACGGGCAAAATTATTCCTTTTTGAGAGCTTTTGTTGCGTGCGCTGCGTAAACGGTTTAAGTTACGCAAATTTAATGTATGATGGAATTGTTCTTCTTTAAAAGTTCTAAAAAAAAGTCCGCGACAGCATATGTGTATCTTTTAAGATTGACTCACAATAGCAGCTTTTATGTTCTAAATTTTAATTAGATCGCCGCCGCCGGTAGAAACAAAAGTTTACAGGTTACATTCGTATAGTAGTAAGGGTAGGTAGAGTAGGGTAGGTAGGGTAGGGTAGGTAGGGTAGAGTAGGTAGTGTAGATAGGGTAGGTGGGTAGGGTAGTTACGGGAAATAAAAAAAATAGGATAGGTAGGTAGGAGGTAGGTAGGTAGGTAGCCAGTTGACGGGAGCGAAGCCGCGGGGGTCAGCTAGTTATCTATATATAGGCTTGCGCCTTGCTTGCGTAATATATATTATTCTATCTTAACGAAAACAGCGTCACACGCAGACATAGATCTCACTAGATAACGCAAGTCCCTCCATCTGCATCTGTATGAAAACTAAGCGAGCCACTATTGCACACACAACCGGGGGCAGAGAGCGCCGACTGAATTTCCTTAGTAAAAAGTCATAATTCGAGTTTTGGCTCTCGTGTCTTTCCTCCTCCAATATTGGTCCAATTTAAAGGATATTCCGTAAACTTTAGATATATACTATGTCCCTATGTTATCCTTTTTGATGATACATTATCTTTAGAAGCACTAGAGCCCTCAAAAAATGCTCTAAATTGCGCTGTCAACAGAGGCTTCGTGTACAAATTTGACAAATATAAATGAAAAAAGGAAAACATAGGGACATAGTATATATCTTACTTTACCAGTTCATGGCATAGCTTTTAAATTGGTCCAATATTGGAGGAGGAACGAGACGAGAGCCAAACCTCGAATTATGACTTTTTACTAAGGAAATTCAGTCGGCGCTCTCTGCCCATATTTCCTCTTAAGAACAAAACTTACGATGAAAATAAATATTTCCATTGCCTCGGCCATCTTTTTTTGTAGAGTTTTTACCGCTCATCATCATCATCACATCATCAGCCTATTAATGTTCCCACTGCTGGGACACAGGCCTCCTCTTTCTGTGAAAGGGCCCTAATCCACCACGCGGTCCCAGTGCGGGTTGGTGGATGTCACATGTCTTCGAATTAGACATTTTTCTAGATTTCGGCTGATCAGACAGATAGATAAATTCGTGAATGCTAAATTAAACAGTTTAAAGGAAGAGCTCTCACTTTTACTTCCTTTTACGAATATAACAAGCGAAGTAAATACATTCACGGTATCTAGTTACTCGTAAATTTATATCTATGAGCTCATATCTTCTGGGATAGATTGAATATTAAATTGGTCATCACTAGTAAGAACATTTTACTATAGTGAAACTTATTTTGCGGTTGTCAATTTCAGATCCATCATGGATGGAGAACGATCTTCATCAACCAGTCGCGTCTGCAAACAGCCGTGTCTCCTGCACATCATCCTGCATCCGCCGTGCATCCTTTCCTTCGAGCTTTCGACGCAGTCCTTCGAGCATCAAGCTCTTCGCATCAGCAGCCATGAAGTAGAGACAACATAGTACTGTATAATTAGGTCTGTATTTAATTTACATTTCTTAACAGTTTTATTAGATAAAACTGTTAAGAATTCATTATAGCACTGAAAACATCGAGATTTTTAAGTTATCCTAAACTGTAACACTTTCTTCCTTTTCATTTTCTATTTCAAGAAACAGAATTTCTCCTGTGTCGTGAGTGCTTTTACAAACATTCAACTCTTAATATAAACAGTCAGGAACAACTCTATGTAGACCATACAAATATTTGTTCTGTGTAGGAGTAGAACCTGCAACAAGAAGCACAGAAGCCGATCGCTCAGCCACTGCACCGACTGTGTCGTTTCTATACCGTATTTTTATGTTAACAATAATTTGCCACATTTCTGTCCTTCGAGCCGCAAGTTTTGCATGTCTTACAATATAGCCCAATATAACTAGGTCAGTATTTAAGTAAAATTTATTTCCAATTCGAAACAGAATCCCTTTTAGAACAACGAAATTGTTAAGTTATCCTAAATCTTAACTCTTCCTGCACCATATCCTTGCTTAAGTATTTTTAACACGTCCTTTTTACGTTTCAGGTCCCTCATTGACAAGCAACGTCGCTGATGGGGTGTAAGTAGCTCTACCACCACCTTCAGAGCCAAAGTCAGCCTCACCTGCCCGCGGTACACCCCGCTGAACTTACAAACGAGGCTCTGACGAACCCCTGGTCTCCTCAACTAGCCTGTCGAGGAGACCAGGGCAGCAGACATACTGCGAATTCTTAGTACTAAAGAGTAAAATCTTTTAATTGTTGATAGATAGATAAGGTAAGATTTTTTATTCTTATATAAAATACGGTTAATTTGGTAACATTCAAAAATCACATAATAGGATAATTAGACGTAAGCTAGTTTTAAGGAACTGGTGTTTTATTTATCCTTGCCATCCTTCCTCATCATCGCGTGGAGCTCGTGGCTAAATAATAACAGAGGAGCTCGTGGCTACATAATAACAGCCGCACGGGTCGATCATCAAGGTTAAGCAACGCTTCACGAGGTCGGTCAGTGGATGGGTGACCATTTCAACATACCGAGTTTCCTCCGTGCCTCGGAAAGCACGTTAACCCGTCGGTCCCGGCTGTCATTCGAAGATCTTTGACAGTCGTTACGGGTAGTCAGAAGCTTGAGATCTGACACCAGTCTTACCAAGGGGTACCGTGTTACCCAGTTACTGGGTTGTGGAGTCAGTCGCTCCATGTAAAACACTGGTACTTAGCTGAATCCGGTAAGACTGGAAGCCGACTCCAATATAGTTGGGAAAAAGGCTAGGCAAGATGAGATCCTTCCTCATCATCATCTGTCAAGCCTTTTCCCACCTATGTTGGGCATCGGCTTCCGGTCCTACTGGATGCAGTTTAGTAACAGGTTTTTTCGAGGATCCGCTGGATGCGAGATGCACGGAACCGGTAAATTTGGCGTAGCTTGGGGTAAGTCTATGTCCAGCAGTGGACGTCTTTCGGCTGATATGAAAATGATGATGATGATTTTACGTCGAGCGACTGCCTGCCTATAAGACCTCTACAACCCATCTTCATCACTCTATATACTTAATCGCTCACTTTAGGCCTTCAGGATAATCTAGTCAGTTTTCCATACAGTTTTCAGCCGAAATCGACCAAGTTTGGCATCTTCTTCTTCTTCGCGTCAATGATTCCTTCACAAAATTTTTTTCGACCAGTATTCAGCCACGTCGATAGCCTTAGCGCTGGCATCACAAAGGTCTTGCATAATGCAGTTGCTTTTACATAAGGAGCAGGACAGGAGGTGGGGCATCGTCTGTGGGGTGGTTCAGTAGTCACACTGTGGCTGATTGGAGTACCCCCATCTGATCAGTTATGCCTACAGCGGCCCACTTGGTTTCGTAACCGGTTTATGATTCCTCAAAGTTTGGCATTGAAAGACATAGACGCTTGCAAATCGTATGCGGCAGTCACCTCTGTGTAAGCACAGCTTCCATAGCTACCTACGGCAAGTCAAAGTCTGCAGACAAGCCAATGTAACTAGGGCCTAGAGCGTATGGCTGCGTCAGCGAATGGTGTTGCCGTAGCTGAATACTGAGCCAAACATAGTATTTAAAAACTGCTTTTGCTAACGACACGATAAGAAGAAAGAGGGCCTAAACAAAGTGATAGTCGATCAGCGAGCAGGATTTTCAAAAATAACAAACTGAACGATTGATATCATCATCATCATTTCAGCCGAAAGACGTCCACTGCTGGACATAGGCCTCCCCCAGGCGTCGCCACATTGACCGATCCCGTGCGTCTCGCATCCAGCGCTTTCCCGCAACCTTAACCAGGTCATCGGTCCACCTAGTGGGAGGCCTTCCAACGTATCGTCTTCCGGTTCGCGGTCGCCATTCCAGAACTTTTCTGCCCCATCGGCCATCCGTTCTGCGAGCAATGTGCCCTGCCCACTGCCACTTAAGTTTGGCAATTCTTCGGGCTATGTCGGTAACCCTAGTTCTCTTGCGGATCTCCACATTTCTGATTCGATCACGCAACGAACGATTGATATGCGCCACAGAAATGTCACGAAGTCAATACAAAAACAAAACTGTACTGTTATCGATGATATAATGTCACTTTGTATAGATCCAATATAGCACGGTTCTCGTGGTTCTCAGAGTTTTAATATATGACAAGGTAATTTGAATAATGTATGAATGGGATAGATATTTAGGAGACACAGACTTGTCGCGATCTCAATTTCTTATAACCTAAGATCCGACTGCAGAAACCTGCAGGAATCAATTCTAATTTCCATGAATGATACATGATGATGATATAATAGAAGGCTGCAGGGTTCCCTGGAAATATCTATCCGCAATAACCTTAATTAAATCAATTGAGAATTTATGGTTGATCACTAACCCCAAATACTAATCAGAATGTTGGGCTGTGAAAAAGATGGATGAAAAGAGATTGCATGTAGCTGTTTAATACAGGCCTTCGGATCACAAAGCCAAGAGGCAGACACTGGGGCCCATAGCAATGCTGCGACTTCTGGATCCTATCAGGTCTATACCCGCGAAACTGCGATGCGCAGCAGCGGAAAGCTAGGGGGTTTGCTCTTTCGAGATACTGGTTCCTGTCGGACAGGTGGAAAATGCTACTTACAACTATGCACTTACCCTTGTTCGCGCGGTGGTCTCCTGGTCAATCCCGTGTGGTAGGGGGTTACAAGGATAAATATATATATAATATTAGGAAAATGAAGGATAACCGACGGCTTCTGGACCGGAAGCTCCGGCATCCACCAGGTTCAAAATACCTGATCAACGTCGGTTATCCATAATTATTATATATATTTTCCCCTCGAACCCCCGACCACACACCGGATTCAACGACCCCAGGAGGCCACAACGGGAACAAGGGTAAGTGCAGACAGGAACCAGTATCTCTAAGAGCCAACCCCTAGCTCACCGCTGCTGCGAATCGCAGTTTCGCGTGTATGTTGAACAGTAAGTTGCTGGCCTACCTTGAAGACAATATGGATTATGGTCAATATGGTTTTCGGTGGGGACGGTCAACTGGCGATCTTTTTGTGTACGCCACGCACTGCTGGGGCGAAGCCATCGAGAGACACGGCGAAGCACTTGATGAATCGCTTGATATCTCGAAAGCCTTCGACAGGGTCTGGCACGCAAGTCTGCTCAGTAAGCTTCCTGCTTATGGCATCCCCACTGGTTTTTGTAGCTGGATATCAGACTTCCTTAGCGAACGGTCGATTCGAGTAGTCATTGACGGCTGCTCCTCAGACCTTATGGCTATTGATGCCGGAGCTCCTCAGGGGTCTGTTCTCTCTGCAACTCTATTCCTGCTGCACATCAATGACCTACTTCAGCCTGGTTTTGTTGGGTACGCAGATGACAGTACTGTTTCAGAGAGATACTTGTCCAGCGCAAAAACCAGCGTGGATGAAGTTCGTTCCTTGAGGGAGGCTATTGTAGAACGGACAGATTTGACCTTAAGCCTTGTCTCCCAGTGGGGTGATGACAATCTGGTCTCTTTTAAAGCCAAGAAAACACAGGACAGGCGTGACTTTTTACCGCTTAAAGGAGTCTGTTTGATCAAACACCTACTTTTCGGGGTGCGTCTGGTCCTGTGACTGATCGGCTCGAGCTCTTAGGCATGGAGTTGACATCCAGTCTCAACTTCGGCACCTCCATTGAGTACAAAGCCCAAATTGCGGCCAACAAACTGGGCATCCTAAATAGAGTGAAGCGATACTTTACGCCTGGACAGCTTTTATCTTTATACAAAGCGCAAGTCCGATCCTGCATGGAGTACTGCAGCCACCTTTGGGATGGATCAGCTAAGTATCAGCTTGCCGCGCTTGACTCAGTGGAACGCAGAGCCAAGAGGCTCATTGGCGACGTTAAACTGGTGGACGCCAAGCTTCACAGCTTAGCTCATCGCCGCAAAATTGCCTGCTTGTCGGTCTTCTACAGACTGTACTTCGGTGAGTGTGCTCAAGAACTCTACGACCTCATCCCACCAGCCCCCTTCTACCATCGGACATCTAGACGCACTGCAATTTATCATCCTTACCTTGTTGCCATTCCACCAATTCGAACCAAGCGCTTCCAAACATCCTTTATAATGCGCACAGCGAATGAATGGAACTCACTACCTGCGTCTGTGTTTCCGAACGCATTCAACCCGAATCTCTTCAAAGTTAGAGTGAACAGGCTTCTTCTGGGTAAGCTCACTCCATCGTAGACTCTGTCTCTGTCACATATGACCTAGACTAGAGTCAAGAGCAAACCCATTACACCAAAAAAAAAATAGACCTTGTAGGATCCAAGAGCCGCAGCATTGCTATGGGCCCCAGCGTTTGCCTCTTGGCTTTGAGATCAAAAGGCCTGTATATACTGTGCCTCTGTTTTCTTAGTAGTAGTAACGTCTGGGGCGTCTGGGCTCTTGCCCTATTGAGTATACATATTATTATGTCAAGCTGAAGAATCATAATATGTCAAACTCGAGAGTTATGATTGGTTGGCAGTTGATTGGTAGGTGTGGCTAATTTTGAGTTTGAGTCAAGTATGAGCATCTGGCTATGGGCCTTGCCCATAGAGGAAAATAATTTATCGGGGCCTTGCCTATCCTTAGGCATCCTATACGGATACATTATCTCAGCAAGTCAAATCTACTCAGCTATCAACTTTTCGCCCTAAATATGCATACGCAAAACCCTACCTACCAGCTCCCCCTCTAATAGTCGGGAATTTCAGAATAAAACGAAACCATGTTTTAACAATTTTATTTTAATATGAATTTGAATAATAATGGCATACCACATAAATGGTTTCACCAAAAAATACCCAAATTTTAAAACATATTATTGCATTTATATATGCTGCTGCAAGCTGCAAGGAAAGGGTTATGTCTTTCGCGCGCATCTTGAATGCATGTAATTTTCAAACCTCTTGATGGTTTTTTGTAATTAAGACATCGTTAGATAGGTCTTGACCGATTTCTTGACACACATGGCGGTTTTTGGGCGCCATATTGTGGATGTCCGATTGTTTTTCTAACCCCTCGTTTAGGTTCATCAAAATGAAAGGTTTTTAGTGATTATTACATAAATATATGCCACTTATACGTTTAAATGTAATTCGAAAAAAAAAGAAAACTGAAAAGTTGTAAATAAAAAAGTCTAGTTAAATACAAAAACCCGACTGTATAAGAGGTGAACTAAAAAGATGTAAACAAGAAGAAAATCATGCTGTACAGTTGGAGGCTATAGTTTTAGTCAGCCAGCTCGTAAATATGTATCCTCCAACTGCACAGCATAATTTTCACTCTTTCTTCCGAAAAGAAAGTTATTTGTCGCTTTGTAGTGTTTTTTTTAATAATGGCATAGAGCCAAGAACATTATGTCATAACAGCTTAACTGTTGTAATGAACGAGAAAAGGATTCTGGGTTAGTCAGCATGTACGTAGCTCGAGCCGCTACATGGAAGTTCCACACCAAGTCCGAAACGCCATCAAATGCAATATCTTTTTCTTCGTACGGTATGTACTGGAGACTTATCACTTGGGCCATGGCAGCAAGGGGAACTGCAGTAAACTGCAAGCTGCCAGGCTGTTGACTAGTCAGCGGCCTTCAGAAAAGGGACGACGCTGCTCCTGAGAAATGAGAAAATTAAAAAGTTTGATAAAATATAGTTCTGTAATTTCGTACTCTGTAATCTAAAAGGAGTGAATTAATTCGAGGGTTTGTAATATTTGTATTCGAAGACATGTGACATCCACCAACCCGCACTGGGCCCGCGTGGTGGATTAAGGCGCATCCTATATTACAGAGAGAGGGCTGTGTCCCAGCAGTGGGAACATTAAAAGGATAATGATGATTGCACATTCGCATTGAACATAGACCTCCCCCAATCGATCGTTTCTCGCATCCAGCGGATTAACTAACGCCGGCTCCACACGTTGGCCCCAACGTAGGTCCCAACGACAATCATCCAACAATCTAGAAAATTGCGTTGGCGCCAAAATTGGTGCGAGCGTTGGTAGTTGGCGTGTCGGATTTATCAAAAGAATCTATGCCTACGTTCGCGATCCGTCCACACGTTGGTGATTTGCTCAGTCCTGTTGCAACACGCATCGAGTGTTTCTGTATCTTATGATGTGTCGTCATCCACCATCATCTTTGAAGTGGTTTTCTTTTTATTAAGTAACAAATTTAAATTATTATATGAACTCAGTACTGTTAAAGCGCTTACAGCAATTTCAGTATCGGACATCTTCACATCGGCTCTGACGAGACACAACTAGTTTAATAGCCAACGTGTGTACGCCTCAACAATTAGAGTTTGGTCTCTAAAACGCCACACAAGAACAAAAATACACACATACACTGATAAACATATTACCGTCCTTTGCATCGCGCAGTCGAGTAAAACAACTTTGTTTTATACAATTTAGAGAAGAAGATTGTGAATAAATGGTTCACTTACTTGAATATTACATAGGGCTGCACAACTGGGGAAGCTGGAAACGACTCACAATCTCAAGTAAACACTACTGCTCGGGACAGGGAGAGTTGGTGTATGTAAATGTTACCATATCAATCAATAAATTGCACCCGAAAGGCTATTAAAAAGGGTCGAATGTTTATGATTTAATGCTGTATTTCAATATTGGAATAAAAGTATGGCGAGTATTATATATTGTGTTTTGTTTTGTTATCCTTAACTGGCTGGTTTATTCTTAAAGTTACACTAGTCGAATTTTTTTCCATACACACGTAGTCTAGAGATTATTCCACTGTTTGACGATGTATGTCCAAAATAAAAAGTGATATCAATTTGTCTCATCATTATCTAGCCCTGTATGGAAGCGAAAAAGTAAAAAAAAGGAAATATTTGAAAGTTACGAGCGTCGAAAATTCCACATTTCGACACTAATTTTAACGCATTTTTGGGCGCAAATAAATACCATAAGAAGACAGCAAATTGCAAAACGGCCACCATAAATGGATAGATTAGTAGTTCAAGAATGCATATAATTTTATTTTGAATAGATAGATTTAGTTGTTTTTTCATGATATCTAGACTGCCAAAGGTCTGTTTATAAAATTTCACGCGCTCGGTTTCGTCCTAAATCATTATCCATTTCGCTACAAATTTGCAAAAGTGTGTATTCGTACGCGAACTAGCTTCCTACTGATCATCACAGCATCTATCTCTTCCGCACGAGTTGTCGGTTGATATAAAATGCATTTTAACCCCGCGCACAAAATAGTTCGTGCCGTCGACTAGTGTACCCTTAAAATGTAAACACGCAAGCGCATGTTGCAAGATATTTTCTAAAGAATGTTTTTACTAAGAACAATGCTTTCCTTTAAATTGCGACCGTTATTAACTGACTTAAAAAAGGGAGGAGGTTCTCAATTTCGTTGTATTTTTTTTATTATAACCTCGTCATCATCAACACCGTCCGTCATTACGTCATTATAAGGGGATTCCATGTTTCACGGTGCGTATCTACTAGGGGTCGAATGAGCGAAGGGGAATTTAGGCTTAGTGGCGCATAAATTGACCAATCACAATGCTCCAAACCTCCCTCCGCTTTAATGGTGGAAGTTTAAGCAAGTGGATCGGGGTAGAGCTGAGCTGATTTTTATCTTATCTTACTTATTAACTTATAATCACACTAATATTATATAAAGGCGAAAGTTTATGTATGTGTGTGTGTTTGTATGTTTGTTACTTATAATCTATAGGCTCGCGTTTGAAAGTAAACTTTCATTGTGCGTACAGCTAAGGAGTGGAATTCCCTTCCGGGGTCTTTGTTCCCTGATAGCTACAACCTTGGGGTCTTTAAGTCAAGAGTGAATAGGTTTCTTCTAGGCAAGCGTGCTTCACCGTAGACCACGTCATCGCTTAACATCAGGCGAGATAGTGGTCAAAGGCGTACCGCCATGCGCCATCGGTACATGGTGGACATCCCTCCCACCATGTACCGATGGCGCATGGCCGTACGTCTTGTAGTCCGATGATGGAAAGGGCTAGGCAAAATCAAATTGTGCAGTTCTGTCGCAAACACCGATAAAAAACCGACAGGCTGGCAACTCGGCGTCGATGTTCGAGGCTCTGGAGCTTTGAGGCGACCAGTGCATCGTTGCCAATAAGACTTTTGGCCCGTCTGTCGATCGACTCAAGTGCATCAAGCTGGTGTTTGGCAGATCCATCCCAGAGGTCAGAGCAGTACTCCATGCATGACCGAACTTGCGCTTTATACAAGTTGAACAGCTGTTCAGGCGTGAAGTACCGTCTCACCTTAGCAAGAATCCCCATCTTTTTTGCAGCTAACTGAGCTTTCGCCTCAATGAATGGACCGAAGTTGAGGGTTGATGTCAACGTAACACCGAGAAGTTCGAGATGGTCCGTTATCGGCACGGTTACACCACGGAAAAAAGGAGCCGGGTGGAATTGGCTCTTTTTAGCGGAAAAAAGACACGCCTGGGTCTTCGCAGCATTGAAACTGACCAAATTGGCATCACCCCTTTCGGAGACCGCCTTCAAGGACAGGTTCAAGCGTTCAACCATGGCCTCCCGTAGAGACCGAATCTGAGGCCCAGTAGCCCGTGCGCTGACACGTATCTCTCAGCAACAGTGCTGTCGTCTGCGTACCCAAAGGTGCCGGGTTTTAGCAAATCGTTAATGTGCAGCAAGAATAATGTTGCCAAGAGCACTGACCCCTGAGGGACTCCGGCGTTGATATCTAACTGACCGGACGAGCAGTCGTCGATAACCACTCGGATGGAGCGATCCCTCAGGAAGTCCCCTATCTAATCACACAGACCACTAGGCAGACCGAAGGAAGGAAGCTTACCAATGAGGCTTTCGTGCCAAACCCTGTCGAAAGCCTTCGAGATGTCGAGGGAGACGGCTAGCGCTTCCCCGTGTCTCTCGATGGCCTCACTCCAGATGTGAATGGCATATGCTAGAAGATCCCCAGTGGACCGATTTCGGCGGAAGCCGTATTGGCGGTCACTGAGGATGTCGTTCGCTTCTAGGTATGCCAGGAGCTTACCGTTGAGTACACGTTCCATACTCTTACAGAGGATGGACGTTACAGATATGGTCTCTTGACTCTAGTCTAGGTCAGAGGTGACAGAGACAAAGTAGACGATGGAGTGAGCTTACCCAGAAGAAGCCTGTTCACTCTAACTTTGAAGAGATTCGGGTTGTATGCGTTCGGAAACACAGACGCAGGCAGTAAGTTCCACTCTTTTGCTGTGCGCATTATGAAGGATGTTTGGAAGCGCTTGGTGCGAATTGGTGGAATAGCAACTAGGTGAGGATGGTAACTTGCAGTGCGTCTAGATGTCCGATGGTAGAAGGGGGCCGGTGGGATGAGGTCGTGGAGTTCATGAGCACACTCGCCAAAATACAGTCTGTAGAAGACCGACAAGCAGGCAACCTTACGGCGATGAGCTAAGCTGTGAAGCTTGGCATCCACCAGTTTGACGTCGCCAATTGGTCTCTTGGCTCTGCGTTCCACCGAGTCAAGCGCGGCAAGCTGATATTTAGCTGAGCCATCCCAGAGGTGGCTGCAATACTCCATGCCGGATCGGACTTGCGCTTTGTAAAGAGTTAATAGCTGTCCAGGCATAAAGTATCGCTTCACTCTGTTTAGGACGCCCAGTTTCTTTGTACTCGATGGTGGCGCCGAAGTTGAGACTGGATGTCAACTCCATGCCAAGGAGCTCGAGCCGATCAGTTACAGGAACAGATGCACCCCGAAAAGTAGGCGTTTGGATGAAATGAGTCCTCTTTGTGGTAAAAAGACATGCCTGTATTTTGGTGACGTTAAAAGAGACCAGATTGTCATCACCCCAACGGGAGACAAGACTTAAGGTCAAATCAGTACGTTCCACCATAGCCTCTCTCAAGGAACGAACTTCATCCACGCCGTCATCACTTCTTCACGTTCAAACGAATGAACTGGATCTGGATGAAATATGGCACAGAGATATATTATAGTTTGGAATAGCACATAGGATACTCTTTATCCCGGGAATATGTTCCCTCGGGATAATTTTCGACATTCACGCGTGCGAAGCCGCTGGCAGAAGCAAGTAATATTATAAAACTATACAATATCGGGAATATGTTCCCTCTCACAGAGAGGAGGCCTGTGTCCCAGCAGTGGGAACATTAATAGGTTGATGATGTGATGTGATGTGATACAATATCAGCCTCATCGAATACCGTGGTTTACTATCAAGGAAATGAGTAGGTATCATATTGTTCTGCTTCATTGATTACGCCACCAGCGACCACGCGACCAGAGGGTCACTACTCATCTCGCAAGTTTGGTTATTTGATGAAGAAAGTGAATTCTCCCAATTGTGAAACATGCGGAACGGTTGAAGATGTTCACCATCTACTTATGGAGTGTACTAAGAAGGAAAGATAAGGAGAGATACACTGTTGAGCAGAATAAAAGTAAACGAATATGATATTGGTCCATATGTAAAAGTTTTAGCGCAACCTTCACCTGAGATAGCAAACCTACTTACTGATTTGTTTTAAATTAATAATGTATAATGTATTGGTAGGTGTAGTTTCGAGTAAGTTTAAGTTATGATGAGGCTGACATGCCATTGTCGATAAAAGCCTCCTTTAAGAAAATAGAATAAAAAAAATAAAAAAAGTAATATTATAAATGGAAAAAATTGGATGGATGTATGATTGTTACTCCATCACGCCAGAACGGCTGAACAGATCTGGATGAAATTTGGCACCGAGATAGATTTGTCTTTTTACCCTGGTATAAGGTTGCCTTGGTATGATAAAAAAAAATCACGCGGGCGAAGCCGCTGGCAGAAGCTAAAGTCCCCGTCACGAGAAGCTTCAAATTTTGTAAATAAAAAACTATTTTCTACTATACTATACTAGTCACGTAGCGACAATTCAACCAACAATAAATATTCCCAAATTCAATCAACGGATAATATAATACTAGCATGCCGACGTAACTAGCGTTTTTCGTCTGATTAAACTGATTATTTTTCTAAGAACATCGATCGCATTCGGTTTCGTCAAAGCAAAGATAGTCTGGATGTCGGCGGCATTTCCCCACAGCAGTATACCGTACGACATTACACTACGAAAATAGCTAAAGTATACTAAACCGGCTGTCTCTATTTCAGTTACATTACAAATTTTTCTAACAGCGTATACTGCGCAGCTTAGCTTTTTTGACAATTTACCTATATGTGGGCCCCACTAAAGCTTAGCATCCAAAGTTAAGCCTAAGCATACTGTGCTATTTTCAGAATTTCAATTCTTCGCCCTTTATCAACACATTCGTTTTCAACTGCCTAACGTGCGGTCAACTGCCCTCAAAGCGGTGAAGGAAAACATCATGAGAAAAACGGCATGTCCTAGAACCAAAAATTCGAAGACACGTGACATCCACCGCACTGGGCCGCGAGGTGGATTACGGCCCATTCCCTCTCACAGAGAGGAGGCCTGTGTCCCAGCAGTAGAAAAATTAATAGGCTGATGATGTGATGTGTGTGATGTGTAAACATAATGCATTTGGTTTTTTTTTTCATTAAGAAGTAAATTGTTAACATTGAACCAGTGAACTACTTTGAGATCGCGCTATTTACATCGCCAGTAACCAGCTGCTTACGTTTAAGTTTAAACAAAAGTGAAGTATCATCCGAAAACAACACTATATCATGGTTATCCTTTATGAGGTAAGGCAAGTCATTAATATAAATAAGAAACAAGAATGGACCAAGAATCGAGCCCTGCGGGACTCCCATTGTTACTATAGATCCGGGAGAACTTTTTCCATTAACGTCAACGCTCTGAATCCTATTACTCAAGTATGAAGTAAGAAGATCCAGAGCGCTGTTCTGGATCCCGTAGGGGCGGAGTTTCCTGATTAGCGTTTCATGAAGAAAACAATCAAATGCCTTAGACAAATCACAAAAGATTCCCAAGGCATCGCACTTATCTTCCCATGCATTATAAATATGTCCTAAAAGTTAAACTTCAGTAGTTAAACCAACCCTTGTAAAACCGATCTGTTTGCTATGTAATAATTTATATTTATTAAAAAATCTTTGCAATTGTTTTAAAATTAATTTATCAAATATTTTACTAAACGTAGGTAGTACTGAAATAGGTCTATAATTTGAAGGGTCTGATGTACTACCTGATTTAAACAAAGGTATTATTTTACAATTTTTCATTAGGTCAGGCAACTCCCCACAGTCGATACAATTAATAAAGATAATAGCTAAACTAGGTGCGACAATGTCAATAATAGACTTAGCAACATCAACAGAAACCCCACAGATCTGCAGTCTTTTTAACATTTAAAGTGTGAAAGGTTTTAATAATGTCTCTACAAGTAATATGTTCAAAAAGAAATTCCGAATCGTTAACATTAACATTTCCTTTTAGCAAAGACTCAGCAACCGTTGCTGAGTTTAGGGATTTAGTAGTTGAAATGGGAATATCTGAAAATAAATTTTCAAAGGCTACTGCGACTTGTGAGTTTGATTTTATGATGTTGTCATTAAAATAGACAGGCTGTAGTTAATATTTCGGTTACCAGATCTTCCCGTTTCATATTAATAATATTACAAGTCGTTTTTATAACATTACTAATGTTTTTAATCTTCAAACTCAAATAACGTGACTTGGCCAAACAACAAAGAAACAAAACAATAAGTATGGTTTATCTTTTTTATTATTATTTAGTTCACTAGTCCTATCCTTGGTCTGTACCTAAACAGGAAAAAGCGACCTAATTTAGATGTGTGGGTTCCATGCAGAGATGCCTTTGCCATGCCTTTTTTGTCTCGCACAGGGTTTTAGTTTTTATTACTGTTTTTTTTTTTTGTTTTTGCTTATTTCTCGTGTCTCCTATGCGGGTCACAAATACATATTTTGTCTTTCTTTTCATACAAATACAAACCTGCTTACAATTGGGTGCATTTTTTAGGGTTTTTCTTTTTTCGATAGGCTCGCGTTTGACCACTATCTCGCCTGATGGTAAGCTATGATGCGGTCGACGGTATAGTACGCATGCCTAGAAGTAACCTATTCACTCATGACTTAAAGACCTCAAGGTTGTAGCTATTAGGAAACAAAGACTTCGGCAGGGAATTCCAGTCCTTAGCTGTGCGTACAATGATAGTATTCGCAAAGCGATTACGTACGTATGGGTGGGATGTCCACCATGTACCGGTGGCGCATTGCCGTACGTCTTGTTGTCCAATAATGGAAAGGGCTAGGGGAAATCAAATTGTGCAGTTCCATCACACACTCCCTGAAATGTAAACGATTAAAAAACCGACAAATGGGCCACTCGGCGTCGATGTTCAAGACTATGGAGCTTTGAGGCGACCAGTGCATCGTCGCCAATAAGCCACTTGGCCCGTTTGTCAATTGACCTTTGGGACGGATCTGCCAAATATCAACTTGATGCACCAAGTTGATATTTGGCAGATCCGTCCCAAAGGTGAGAGCAGTACTCCATGCATGTTCGAACTTGCGTTTTTTACAATTTGAGCAGCTGTTCAGGCGTGAAGTACCGTCTCACCTTAGCAAGAATCCCCAAATTTTTTGCAGCTAACTGAGCTTTCGCCTCAATGAATGGACCGAAGTTGAGGGTTGATGCCAACGTGACACCGAGAAGTTCGAGATGGTCCGATATCGGCACGGTTACACCACGGAAAGATGGAGCCAGCTGGGATAGGCTCTTTTTTGCGCAAAAAAGACATGCCTGGGTCTTAGCAGCATTGAAATTGACTAGATGCATCTCCCCATTCGGAGACTGCCTCCACAGGTTCAAGCACTCAACCATGGCCTCCCAGAGAGACCGGATCTCAGGCCCAGTAGCCTGTGCGCCGGACACGTATCTCTCAGCAACCGTGCTGTCGTCTGCGTACCCAAAGGTTCCGAGTTTAAGCAGGTCATTAATGTGCATCAAAAACAGTGTAGCCGAGAGCACCGACCCTTGAGGGACTTTGGCGTTTATACCTAACTGACTGGACGAGCAGCCATCGATAACCACTCGGATGGACCGATCCCTCAGGAAATCAGCAATCCAGTCGCACAGACCACTAGGTAGACCGAAGGAAGGAAGCACCAATAAGGCTCTCATGCCAGACCCTGTCGCAATCCTTCAAGATGTCAAGGGAGACAGAAAGCGCTTCCTCGTGCCTCTCGAGGGCCTCACTCCAGACCTGAATGGTATACGCTAGAAGATCCCCAGTTGACCGATTTCGGCGGCATCCGTATTGGCGGTCACTGAAGATGTCGTTGTCTTCTAGGTATGCCAGGAGCTTATTGTTCAGCACACGTTCCATACTCTTACAGTGGATGGACGCTACCGAGATGGGTCTGTAGTTGGCCGGGTCAGCTCGACTACCCTTCTTGGACACGGGCTGAACGTTAGCTTGCTTCCAAGCCTTCGGCACCTTTCCAGTCACTATCGAAAGGCGAAATAAGCATGTCAGGATCGAAGACAATGCAGGCGCATATGTGTTTTGTACAAATGCCGGTATTCCGTCGGGGCCACTAGCTTTGTTCACGTCAAGGTTACGCAACACCCTACAGACTTCCCTCTGATGGATGCGAATGTCTTACGCACTCGTCCCACATCCAACAGGAGAGGGTGGGGGCCGCCCCCATCAGAGTTCAGATGCGAAGATTCCGTAAAAAGGGAGGCAAACAAGTTTGCCTTGTCCTCGGCGGAGTGGGCCAGTGACCCGTCGGGTCTCAGCAGTGGTGGTAATGAGGGGCGACAGAAATTTGATTCAACCGACTTAGCCAGAGACCAAAACGCTTTGCAGGGTATGAAGCGAGTTTGTTCCCGATTCTGCTAATATGGTCAAACCGTGCCCTTCGCCACGCCTTTTTGAAAGCTCTCTTCTTCGCACTTTACGTCATTTGCCTTGTGCACTCGAGCGTCGACCCATGCCAGGGTCAAACATAAACAAGTGTATGCACTTGTTTGACCCTTGCAAAACAATCAAAGTCAATTTATAAAATACCCGAAAGACTGGTAATTTACGAGTGATCTGGCAACACCGACGAAAGTACAAAAAGGATCATTCTAGAAGTTCCACCTGTTCTGCGCAGGTCACGAATTCACAATCAATACTTTGAGATGCCATCTGTTTATCGGGCACTGGGAATCATAGTACCCCTTTCAGTACAGTCAAGAACAAAAATCTGTATCATCTACCATCGTTTAAAAACTTGAAATGTAAAAATTTTGGAAAGTATGTGTGTGAAAAATACTGAACTTATTTTTTTCGTATCAGGCCTGGGTAGTAATTTGTGTGTTATATACTTTACAATGCATGTCCTCGAAAAGAGTGTTTTCCAAGCAGCCAAACTGTGCGGAAAGTGTCACTTTTTTTACTAGTGCTTTTTACTTTCCTGTACTTTTTTAATTTTTAACTCCAACGTCAGCCCTCTATTACTCTAGATTTAGATTTTGATCAATAAATAATTTTAAATATTCATTAAATATGTTTGGCAGAATGAATATTTTGCTCGTGCCTTTTTGCGTTACGACGTGACAGCTATTTTCACATGCGCAGTAGAACTATTAGTTAATCTGTGGATATGCTGAGCGCCCTTGAATAAACGCCATTTTATTAATTTCTTGCATGGTTCAGATATTTTTTTTTATTTCCTCGCACAATGCATAGTAAAATGTTGTATGATACACGTGCGTAAGATGATTTCCGACTCGTGTCGATTTATCCACTCACTTGCTTCGCTCGCTCGTGAATAAAAATGTCACTCATCGGAAACCACCTACTTCCCGCACTTGTAGCATAAATAACTATTTGCACTTGACAAGATAAGCTGTAGCGATATCTAATTGATTTTGAAATTGAAGTAATTTTTCAGTTTGTGGTGTTTTTATTTGGAAATCGGTTGTATTTTTTTGTATTTTTTTAAGTTGCATTGCATTGCAGCGGCCTATTACGAGTACCTGGGTGCGCAACCATATCAGCCACTAAATTGGTTAAAATGGGTAGATAACATCGTTTTGCGAGCAATATGCCCTGCCCACTGCCACTTAAGTTTGGCAATTCTTCGGGCTATGTCATCGTGCTTGCATGTGTGAATAATTAAAATCTGAGTAGAATTATTAAGAATGTTATCCATAGATAACATTCTTAATAATTCTACTCAGATTTTTACAATCCCACCGCTCTATTCCCAAACCACTGCAACTCTTGAAACCCAGAATCAATAGTGGTGACCACCAGATACGCGTCGAAGCTCATTGCTCGACGAAGTCCCGGAGAATGAATTTAACTGTCATGGATCCCGCAACAAAATTATTCCGAAAAGAATAACGGAGGATTAGGAAAGAAAAACATAATTACCACTTCCCTCTATATCAAGCAAGAGACAGAACAAACAAGGTCAATAGGCACAAACGATCGTTTACAACGTGTATAAGCCCAGTTGCCTAGCACCACGGA
Source organism: Orthosia incerta (assembly GCA_948252205.1). Lineage (NCBI taxonomy): Eukaryota > Metazoa > Arthropoda > Insecta > Lepidoptera > Noctuidae > Orthosia > Orthosia incerta. Next base: position 16,810,100 of record OX411769.1, on the reverse strand, counting down.
TAAAAATTATCATTAATATTATTGGGTCCTAACATTGTGAGCTAATATTTGATTCCAATAAATATGGCAAAAACGCTTGAACGCACGCAAAGTTCTAACTTCTACAAGGTCCGTGTAGTAATAACTCTAGATGCAGCCTGTACATTATCCAACATAATATTGCGTTTATTCGACCAAAGAATACACTCACATAAGACATGTGCGGATTGTACACATTCGCAGTCAGATGTCGACATTGACACAAAGGCGAGGCAACAAGCTTGAAGGAAAATAATTTACTCTAAAAGTTACAATGACCTGTGAGAAATTGGGCCACCTCCAGCCACTTCCTAGCCAGCTGCTCACGAACGGATGGAAATAATTTGTGGAGGTGTCGGCCTTTGATGAAATTAACCCATCTGCATTGCCATTCGGACAAAAGTTCCACCCAGACGTCAGTCTGTGGTTTAAATAGTCTAGATTTCCACACGGTCACTCAGCTTCAAAAAGTCCGCGTCCATGGTCTCTCGTGCGGAGTGGAATACATTGCAGTATGTCGCTGCACTTCAAGATCGACTGGAAGTACGCCAGCAAGTACCGGTAAGACCTCAGTACTAACCGTCCTTTACACTTTGCTAAAGAATATCAAAGCTAAACGCTGACTTTGAAGTAATTTACGTCGTACCGACCCTATGGTGGCCCTATCGGCCCAAACAGGTGCCACGTAGCACATACAACTCAAGTAGCCCCGTAAAAATAATAAATTTTCTTCTTGTTTACATCTTTTTAGTTCGCTTTTGAAGCAGTCGGGCATTTTGATTTTATTAACTTTTTAGTTATACTTTTTTTTTCGAATGACTTTAAACATATAAGGGGTATATATTTTCGTAATCACCTCTAAAAACCATTCATTTTGATACCCCACTCGATGGGTTCCGAAGAAAAAAAGTTGCAACCCCTACAATATGGCGCCCAAAATCCGCCATGTTTATTTTTTTTCAACGGCACTTATCCAAGAACACTTAGGCGGCCAAGACCTATCTAACGACGTCTTAATTATAAAAATCCGTCAAGGGGTTTGAAAGATACGAGGTAATAAAGAATATTACATACATACAAACATACATACATACATTCAAGATACGCGCGAAAAACATAACCCTTTCCTTGCAGCCGGGTAAAAAAGGCAGACCCCACGTAGATTACGATATTGTCGTTAAGGCATAGAAGTTCTTTTATGCTTATTTACCGACTATTCTAATATGATATTTAAATGCAAAATTCCTCTCTAACACCAGGTCAAGATAACACACGGACTGCTTCATATTTACGGGAACGTTAATAAATTTAATAGTAGGACACGATTTATAATTACCTTTATGATTTTTTTTTAAATTTGACAATGTATAAAATCTTTATTTACATAGGTAAAAGTACATACAGTGTATAAAATACTTAAATAACTTAATAAACTACAAACATATACACTTAAACCAAAACCTAAAAATACACATAACTAAAATATGGCGTGGAAAAACTCCTCCACATCGTTGTCCACTGGGCATGTGCCCAAAAGACTGGCAGCATTGCCACGTTGTATGGCAATGCTTATTCTCTGACCCAGGTAAAAGCCAGCCCTTGGGTCACGCGAAGTGTCAACTAGGCGTTTGGAAAGATCTTTAAACAAAGCGTGAGCACTCGGACCCCACGGACCAAGAGTTTCAACCCCAAACGCTTCGAAAAAATAACTACCGATGAGGTTATTATATTTCCGCCGCTTGAGGTTCTCTGCAGCCGCAGCGGCAGCGCCAGCACAGCTCGACGAGCTAGGAAGATGGGATGGCGCAAGAGTATCGACACAAGTAGCGTCCCACACTGAAGGCCTACCCATCTTCCATGGAAACAAAGACATCCCGTCTGGTCTTTTGCCATCGTCGCGTGCCAGTCCATGGGGTTCCAATACGGCCGGAACGCCGACGGTGACGAGAGCACGTCGGATGATGTCGTTTAAAATCCGTGACGCGCTATACGACCCGCACTTCGGCTGCATGAAAGACCGTGGTGACCGAGGCTGTTGACAACTTCACCACAGTGACAACGATGAGGAGTACAACAAATATGAGAAACATATGTACCTAAGAACCATATATACATGTACCTTTACGAATGAGTTGATAGGTTTTGAAATAATTCTACTAACGGTAATATCCGATTTAGCTCAGATATCTAGATAACAAGTTGAAGTAAGCTGAAATGATTGATATCTACCTATTTCAACGATATCTATCTATTTGATATTTACCTACACGACACCTCTACAAAACACTTCTGAGAATACAGACGTAATGTCAATCCATAATGCTTTAGTAAGCTCTTTAAACTCTCCCATACGTTCAATCCGTAAAACGTTTCCACTCACCGTCACTAGGAAATCAATCCCGATGCCAAACTTCATCTAATCGGAGTAGAATTCCCTGCCAGAGTCTGTATTTCTTAATAGTTACAACCTGGGGGTCTTTACGACAAGAATGAATATGTTACATCTAGGCAAGCGTGCTTCACCGTCAACCACATCATCGATTACTCTCCGGTGAGATATTGATCATACGCGAGCCTATCAATTGTTAAAAAAATAACTGCACACGAACGACTGGAGGATTCAACAGGAACACTGAGAGCAAAACGGTTGCTTCTAACAAAAGCGCTACCAAAGCCTTGAGCGCATTAATCGGACTTAAGGGTACACTAGTCGACGGCACGAACTATTTTGTGCGCGGGGTTAAAATGCATTTTATATCAACCAACAACATGTGCGGAAGAGATAGATGCTGTGATGAGCAGTAGGAAGCTAGTTCGCGTACGAATACACACTTTTGCAAATTTGTAGCGAAATGGATAATGACTTAGGACGAAACCGAGCGCGCGAAATTTTATAAACAGACCTCTGGCAGTCTAGATATCATGAAAAAACGACTAAATCTATTTGTTCAAAATAAAATTATTTGCATTGTTGACCTGCTAATCTATCCCTGTATGGAGGCCGTTTTGCAATTTTCCGTCTTCTTATGGTATTTATTCGCGCCCAAAAATGCGTTAAAATTAGTGTCGAAACGTGGAACTTTCGAAGCTCATACCTTTCAAATTTTTTATTTTTTAACTTTCTTTGCTTCCATACAGAGCTAGATAATGATTAGACAAATTGATATCACTTTTTATTTTGAACGTACATCATCAAACAGTGGAATAATCCCTAAACTACGTTTGTATGGAAGAATTTGTATTTAGCCCTGTATGGAAGCAAAAAAGTAAAAAATGAAAATATTTGAAAGTTATGAGCGTCGAAAGTTCCACATTTCGACACTAATTTTAACGCATTTATGGGCGCAAATAAATACCATAAGAAGACGGAAAATTGCAAAACGGCCTCCATACAGGGATAGATTAGTAGTTCAACAATGCAAATAATTTTATTTTGAACAGATAGATTTAGTAGTTTTTTCATGATATCTAGACTGCCAAAGGTCTGTTTATAAAATTTCGCACGCTCGGTTTCGTCCTAAATCATTTTCCATTTCGCTGCAAATTTGCAAAAGTTTGTATTCGTACATGAACATGCTTCCTACTGCTTATCACAGCACCTATCTCTTCCGCACGTGTTGTCGGTTGATATAAAATGCATTTTAACCCCGCGCACAAAATAGTTGGTGCCGTCAACTAGTGTACCTTTAACTGTCACCGGCAAAATACACCATGTGTGCCGATGCCTTTACTTTGCAACGTGCTCTAGCAAATTTAAGGCAAGGCGACCTACAAATATATGAGAAAATCCAACGTGAATCACAACTAATAATAAAACCGTTCTATTTTGTATTCGGACGTATCAGTTCATCATGAAAACGATAATTCACTTAGTTAGTGTGTACATTCGTGGTTGGATACCAAAAGATATTTTCACGCAGTGTCGAGTCTTGTTACCTGTACCGATATGTGAAATAAGATTACCGAAATTCTACTTAACTTCTCTTAACGAGTTTACAATTCAAACGTAGAAGCACGTCAGTGCTCTCACTTTGTACAATTTTGTCTTTTCTCCACTGTCAGTATGGATTACTTTCGCCGCGATGGCCGAGGGAGCCGACCCATATACGCAAAAACAGCTGTTTGGTCTGCTTAGACTCCAAAACGATCCTTGTGTTCGTCTAAGATTCTAACAATTAGCTACAAGTCGATACCAGCCCGGGAATGATGTGAGCATGCATTTGCTTGTCGTCAATCAAGGAGTGGCGGTCAATCCGTACTGGGGACCCCCAGGGGTCCCCAGTACGGATTGACCGCCACTCCTCCCGCTAGGGGTCGCTTTACCCTTAATGTTTCCCTTCACCATCGTCAGCAATGTCCAAAATAAACTTGGATTTTTAACCGACTTTCGAAAAAGAAGGAGGTTCTATGTTCGACTTCTTGTATGTTTTTTATTTTTTTTTATGTATGTTCACCGATATCTCCGTCAATTGTGAACCGATTTTGAAAATTGTTTTTTTGTTTGAAAGAGTATGTTCCGAAATTGGTCCCATATTAATTTGGTGAAGATCTGATGAAGAACTTCGAAGATATACAACAGAACTCTTCAACAAATAACGGAAAATCTCTCGGGACTGCTGCAATCGCATGCCTGTTTATTGTTTATACCATTTCATAACATAACATCACGCCAGTACGCTATTAAGGGGTAAGCAAATCTCTCATTTGATCGGTTTTGTTCAAGTTTCATGATATTCGGGTATTCTATTCTTTCGTTATAGGAAACTTACTAAACAACTTGCCTATTAGGTAGGTACAACTAAAAAGTGAAAAATGAAAAAAACTTTTTTACAAAAATATACTACCGACTTCCAAATAAGAAAACTACAAAGTGAAAAATTACTTTATTTTTGGAAGTCGGTGTCCATAACGCAAAAAAATGGTACCTACGAAAGACACCGACTTCCAAAAATAAAGTTATTTTTCACTTTGTAGTTTTCTTATTTGGCAGTCGGTAGTATTTTTTTGTAAAAAAGTTTTTCATAAGTTACTAACAATAATAATTATAAGGTGTTTCTAAGTAGTAGAGTTGAGAAACAGGAACTTTTTGAAGTCTGTTAAAAAATGGACCGTGTTGTTCGAATTATTATTCATTGCAGTTTTTGTGAGTCACAAAACTAATAGGTGTTATAAATATCGCTGACCTACCTGAACCCATCACTTCGTATTTTAAATTTGGCAAAACCAGTTTAGAGGCTGCATGTTTTTGTGGCATCTGTGCTGGCTCTGTGCAACTAAATAAAAAGGTGTCAAATATATTGTTTAATTTACCTAAGTAGTTATTGATTTTTTATTAAAGGATAGTACGTATTTATTCTGGGCGATAATTACATACATAGGTTCACAGTATAAAATACTTTCATCTACACTCACAACGTAATGTTCCAAATATGAATTAAAAAAATCTATACTAATATATCTATACTATCTATACTAATATTATAAAGAGGTAAAATTTGTAAGTTTGTATGTAGGGGGTAATCTCTGGAACTAATGAACCAATTCTAAAAATATTTTCACTGGTAGAAAGCTACATTATTCCTGAGTGCTATAGGCTATATAACATCACGCTACGACCAATAGGAGCGGAGCATAAATGAAAAATGTTGCAAAAACGGGCAAGAATATTAGGTGTAGGGTAGGGTAGGTACGTAGCCAGTTGACGGGAGCGAAGCCGCGTGGGACAGCTAGTAATATGATAAAGAGGCAAGGTTTTTTTGTTTGTTTGTACCGAATAGGCTCCGAAACTACTGGACCGATTTAATAAATTCTTTCACCATTAGAAAGCTACATTATTTCTGAGTGACATAGGCTATTTTTTAAGCCCGAAAACGGGACCTGTGGGGTGGTCCACGGGAGCGAAGCCGCGGGAAACAGCTAGGATTGTATAAACACGTACCTTTTTTTGTGGATACGTAAGGCCGTTTGTTCACGACGCGACACACGACACCGCAAAATGTGGTCACGATTCAGAACTCCTTATATTTGTATGGACCGTTTGTTCATTGCACGACACCGCACCACACGTGGCACGATTTGCGAACGGTTATTCGGCTATGTCGTCGATGCCACTATGTTGTCGCGGTTTTTTTGCGGTGATGATTTAGTGGCTGTACAAAACAAGTATGCATATTGACGACACGACACACCGCGCCGCACGGCTCACGCGTGGTACGTCACTCAAGCGCTTATCAAACAATACATGTGCACTGCAGTGTCGTTGCAGAATCGTGTTAAAAAATACAAAAGTTAAAATTAAACCATTGCATGCAACACTTTCCTTCGATTTTCAAACAACTTTATCATAAAATTACTTTTTAATTTTTATTGCACACTTTTACTTTTTTAATTTATTGGTGCGTATGGCTCATTGACGTAATGTAAAAAATAGTGACATTGTCTATGGATGCGCACTCTGTGCAGTCGTGCGCAATAATACCCACCATACTACAAATTTTTCCCTTTCCTTTTTTGTTTGTTTTTCAACTGTATGATTGAAGATAAAGTAGTTTATGCAACGGCATTTAATTAGGTATTGAAACACTCGTGTGATACTATATAAACCCATACTCGTGTTTTAATAACCCCTATTATATGACTGTTGCATAAACTACTATAATAACTACAAATTACATTATTATACACTTAAATCAAAAACTATTATTTAAACCTAAAAAAAGACATGTTTAAAAATAGGCGTCGAAACTCTCCTTCACATCGCTCTCCATTGGTATTGTGTCCAAAAGACTGACAGCATTGCCACGCTGATTGACAATGCTTATCCTCTGACCAAGGTAAAACTCATCCTCTGAGTCACGCGAAGTTTCAACTAGGTGTTTACGGAGGTCTTCTTTAAATAATGTTTGTTTATTAATTACAAATAGACCAGGGTCGATAATTTTTGAAAAGAAAAATACTGGCCAATTGCGAGTCGGACTCGCACACGAAGGGTTCCGCACCATTATCGCACAAAACGGCAAAAAAATCACGTTTGTTGTATGGGATCCCCCCTTAATTTATTTTATTTTAATTTAATTATAATTATTTTTTGAAGTATATACAACTAGATATTCTGTGAATATTTCAAGCGTCAACCTGTTGCCGTTATTAATATCGAGCAAAAAACGGCAAAAAAAAATCACGTTTGATGTATGGGATCCCCCCTTTAATATTAATTTTATTCTGTTTTTTGTATTTGATGTTATAGCGGCAATAGAAATACATGATCTGTGAAAATTTCAACTGTCTAGCTAACACGGTTCATGAGATACAGCCTGGTGACAGACGGACAGACAGACAGACAGACGGATCGTAAAGTCTTAGTAATAGGTTTAAAAATAATATAGTAGGATGAAACCTATTGGAAAAGGAAGAGAATATAACAAAAAATAATTTACGGGTGATCTGAGGTCGGGAAGTGGAAGGGGGTGAGTTTTCCAATAGGTTTCATCCTACAATAATTTTTTTACACTTTTTATTTATTTATTAATTTTTTTATGTACACACAAAACACTTTACAGAGAAAAGAAAGAATACAGATAGAAGAGCACAAAGGTACTGCTTATTCAGTAGCTTTTTATTATTTTTAAAGGCTTCTACCCTGGTCTAAAATGGTTTTCTTGTCAGATGATGCTAAATCAGGGGGGTGACCATAAGCTCTTAGAGCGGTATCAATTTGATATCGAGTAAGTGACAGATGTATACAAGTCAGATACATACAGATGTATTAATTGATTGATTCGATCTCAAATTGATACCGCTCTAAGAGCTTATGGTCACCCCCCAGGTAAGACATTACGATGCAGTATGGTTTTTTCAGGGGAATCCTCTTGCCATAAAATATTAAGACGGAACATTGTTTTTTGGCACACTAATTTCGCGTATCTTTTATTAGCATAATAATACCGTGGCATAATAATACTTTGGCAAAATTCAATGGTATAACTGTCATTTGGTCTAATTTGTTTTGTTATAATTAGGAGTTGCATAAATTTTTATGGCATAATATTTTTTGAATCTCAAAAATAAAACAATGTTGTTCTTACTTTATTTATTATAATTTGAGAATTATTCTAATGGATTAGTATAAGGTGTGGCGGAGGCGGCCCTTGGGCTAGCTTTGAGCCGTCAATGTTTGTTTTTTTATATAAAACTAGCATCTGCCCGTGGTTCGCCCGCGTTCAAAAAAAAAATGCTTGCAAACCAAACTTTACAGGATTCTCTGAAAATTTCATTACAATCGGTGCAGCCGTTTCGGAGTCTATAAAAGCGAATACAGACATTGCGAGGGATGCGCTACGCACGCCTCGCAACGCACGCCTTTCGCTCGCAACGCATGCATTTTGCTTTGATTTGAGTTGTCGTAGCACATGCCACACCACGAATATGAACGTCCACACATTGCGAAGCATGCGATGAACGCCGATGAGTTGTCTGAATCCGCCTTAAGGCGATATATACACCCCAATGCTAACGCAGTACTGGCCGTGCGCCCGCTCGATGCCAAAATTTCAAAATTGAACCTCCTTTTGAACAGTTTTGTTTGCAAAGTATTATTTGATTTACCTATGCTATGTTAGTTATGAAGAAATACCAGCCATCAATTTTTCTGTGTAAAAATATTTTTAAACATCAAAGTCGTTTTGGAGGAGTTTCAAAAAGTTGCGAAAATGATCGTGTTGTTAATTATGTTTTTAAAGCAAAACTATTAGTTACACGTAAAAACCTTGTGTTCAAAATTATGTACATGAATCAGTAATAAATATATTTATTTTTCAAACCTTTTAACCAAGCCGTTACTAAGGAGTATGCTTCAGAAAGTTGCCGTTTTACGGCACTAAAGCGTATGTAGGCCCTTAAGGAACATACCTACATACATACTTTCTCTTTTATATATATAGATAGATAGACAGTAAATCATTATGCGTTTATAACGTGTAAATATATGCGTTTATAACATTATGCTTTTAAAAATCTGCTTCATTATTATTATGCAACTCCACGTCTAAGCACGTATTTTGCGTACGGGTGGGATTCGTTTTCCTCACTCGATCCACCCCAGCTCCTCGAGGAATGCCAGCAGCGTCTTGGTGTTGCCAACTATCCCCTGTACGGTATCTGGGTCATCGAAGAATTTGGCCCTGTAACCAGTGATTACTGGGCTGCTTAGGAGCAGGTGTGCTGCTGTCTTGCCCTCCTCCATGCATGTTCCGCACAGTGGGCTGTCCGTGATCCCTAAGACAAAAAGATGCTTGTTAAAAGTCCCATGGCCAGTCTTTACTGCTGTGAATGCACGTAACTGTGGTTTAGTCAGTCTCAGGGCTTTCTGCGTGAACCGGCCATCTAAAGACGGAAGTTTCCTTGGCCTGCCTGCGCACGCTGTGGTCATTCTACAATTTGTGGTGTTGTTCTTTGGTGCGTTTCCTTACCAGATTGCGGAGGTAACTGAGGGGAAGTGGTACGATGGGTTCTGGTCCACCGCCGCCATACTGGAGACACTTTGGGCCAGCTCATCCACTGCATCATTACCTCGAGAATCGCTGTGCCTCTTGATCCATTGAATGGTTACTTTATTGTATGTACTGACCTGGTTCAGGCGTTGGTGACACTCGTATGTCAGCCCAGAGCGAACCATGTGGCTACTCAGTGCCTGCAGGACAGCCATGCTGTCCGAGAGAATGCGTATAAGTAAATCCTTAACCTCCCTGGCTAGGATGGATGAGGCTGCCAGGGTGATGCCCAAGCACTCGGCTTGGAACACCGTGTTATGAACCCCAAGTGGCGTGGCTAAGTGGATATTGAGGTCCTCAGAGAACACCCCCGCACCTGTGCCAGTACCTGTTTTGGATCCGTCTGTGAAGATCCTTAGCTCGTCAGGGCGGGCGTAAAATTTGTTTACTATAATAATTATGTGATTATAACTCTTCATAATATTATATTATTATAGTGTAGGCAAGCTTTTATTTAGTTTCACCTGTTTTTGTTGCAGTATGGTTGCCCCTAGACAATTGGGCTACCAAAAGATTGAGCACATTAATCGGATTAATCTGTCGCCGGCACAGTACACCCTGTGTGCCGATGCCTTTATCTCGCAACCTTTACAACGCACTCTCAAAGGCAACGACCTCTCGACCTACGAGTATATAAGAAAATCCAAAGTGAATCACAACTAATAATAAAACCGTTCAATTTTGTGTTCGGACGTGTGTACATCAGATCATCATGAAAACGATAATCATACCAGTTTTGCTAGTGACTACATTCGTTGTTGGTAATCAGGAAATATTAAAATTTCGTTTCGAGTCTTGTCACCCGTACCGAGATGTGACACAGGAATACAGTGCTTCTCTTTACGAGTTTACAACTCAGGCGTACAAGCACGTCGGCTCCCTCAATTTGTATAATATTGTCTTTTTTCCGCTGTCAGTGTGGATAATTCTCGCCGCGGTGGCCGAGGGAGCCGACCCACACACGCAAAACCAGCTGTTTGGGCTTCTTAGGCTCCCAAACGATCCTTGTGCTCGTCTAAGTTTCTACCAAATAGCTACAAGTCGATACCAGACCGGGAACGATGTGAGCATCTTGTCAAAGCGTGTGCTTGTCGTCAATCAAGGAGTGGCGGTCAATCAGTACTGGTATAACTTCGTCTCGAAGAACCATCTCATCGATGTAGCTTCGACACCGCTCCGATACGACCTCCAGGGAACGCTTAACGCTACTAGACTCCTTCCTTCAGCAACGTTGGAGCGACTCGACTTGAGTGGCAACTCGGTTCTCGTTGACACGATGGACTACAATGGACTGTGGGCCACGGCTTTCTCTGACGCAGTTATCCAACGGTCGCCGTTCTACGATCCTTTCGGACGGAAAACCGGTGCCGTTGATTTAATGACAGTGACCAAGCTCGCGAAGCTAGTCTACGTTTCAAGTATTAACGCGAAATTGCTGGAGCTTCCCGTCGGTGCTGATGATCGGTATCGCATGATCTTTTGTTTGATCCTGGATACGAATAGTATCGATGCGATAGTGAATGCCGTCCAAAGTACAATATTGTTAGAGTTTCAGAGTAAATCCCGGGAGAGTTATGTACCGGTGGAGATCGCCATTCCGCGGTACACGATGACAACTGAAATTGACGTCAGAAGCATTTTGGAGAATTTAGGAGTCACTCGTCTTTGGACGGATCCTGCTGCTACCAGGTAATTAATATTTCTTCCATATTATACTATATCCATTCATACATACCATCCATACTGAATATTATACATGCAAAAGTAACTATGTCTGTCTGTCGCCTTTATGTCAATGTTCTACATCTGACTGCGAATATGTACAATCTGCACATCATATCTTATGGGAGTGTATTCTTTGGCAGAATCAACGCAATATTATGTTGGATAATGTACAGGCTGCATCCTGAGTTTATTTATTATACGGACCTTGTGGAAACTAGAACAAATTCCGTGTATTCAAGCTTTTTTGCCATACCTATTTTTGGAATCAAATATAAAAGTAATGTTAGGACCCATTAATATTAATCTTAATTTTTATCCGTGGTGCTAGGCAACTGGAATTTGTATCCCAGTTGTAAACGACCTTTTGTGCCTATTGGCCTTGTTTGTTTTGTCTCCTACTTGATATGGAGGGAAGTGGAAATTATGTTTTTGTTCTCCTACTCCTCCTTTATTGTTTTCTGATTAATTTCGTTGCGGGATCCAAGACAGTTAAGTTCATTCTCCGGGACTTCGTCGAGCTTCATTGCCTCGGCGCTTTTCTGTTGGTCGCCACTGTTGATTCTGGCTTTCAGGACTTGACTTGGTTTGGGAATAGTGCGGTGGGTGTCTGTATCTCTGTTACCTTTTCACGCTTAACCGCTGAACCGATTTAGATGAAATTTGGTATGGAGACAGTGTGCGTCCCTGGCAAGGACACAGCATGGTATGGTGTAACAGCAGTGACTCTCAATAACTTAAAAGTGGGTGTCGCAAAATGAATTGAAGTACCAAAGACACTGAGATCTGAAACGAAAGTAATCTTCGCACATTTTAGGGTTCCGTACTTCAAAAGGTATAAAAAGGAACCCTTATAAGATTACTTTCTTGTCCGTCTGTCCGTATGTCACAGTGGCAAAAAGTAAGGTATTACAGCACAAATAAAGGAAATATTCAAAAAAAAACAATAAAAGTTGAAAATTAAGGTAAATTTTGGTACTTACAAGTTTTCTAAATCTAAAGGAGATTGCCCATACCCAGGCCCCTTATGAGGTATCGTGTCCGCGATTTTAATATTATCCAAAAATCGGATTTATATTTAGTGTTTTATTCCATCCGTGTCCTTTACTTTTTATGTACAGACAACAACAGATCAGGTTTCTTCACTTGGACAATTGTATGCACCTTATTGCATTGTAATAAGGGTTCATTTCAAGAACAGAAACATCGTTTTTTTTCGTGAACCCCGCAAAATAAATAAAAAATGTTTTCTAATTATGAATATAACGTGTTTTTTCTACAATATACAACCAAATTCATCAAGATACAACCATTTTTTCAAAGGGGCCCGAGTTCCCTTACAGAATGGGCATTCCCCTTTGCCCATGTCTTTAAATTTAGCCACCAATAAAAATAATACAAATTTTATTATGGCAGTATAAATAGGTAGGTATGAACCCTCGGCGCACGAGTTCGATTCGCATTTTTTTATCTTTTGCTTTGGAAGCCATTTTATTTTTTTGTACAAAAGTTTTATCATTTTTCTTTTTAGTTTTGGTACACGATTATTAAAAAGTGAGCAAGTTCTATAGTCAGTTTCTACAAAATACCTACACATAATTATTGTACCTCAATTTACACGTTCCATCTGTTGGTCGTAAATGTGTTAGGTTGTATATTCCATAATTATCTTGAAAACTGCACACATCTTTAGATTTAGAATCCCACATAGAGTAAACATACATTATGTGAAATATTGTGAATTTCCAACATACATACGTAACAAATTGATAACCTCCTTTTTTGAAGCTGGTTAATAAAGGCCAAAACTGTCAACAACAGGTACATATCGGACCCCGCAGCGCTTCCAAGCGGCTTCGTGCAGCGTTCTACCATCACCATGAACAACAGAGGCACCAGACCTGCCCCTTCCTCCCTGGAGACTTCGTACAACGTCTCCACGGGTCTGCACGAGGCCGTGGGCAAGGACTTCATCGCCAACCGACCGTTTCTCTTCGGATTGGTTGACGCGGAGACTTATACGATTATAATGGCTTCAATTTATTCACAACCTACTTATAAGTATTAGTTTTAAAGCGTTTATTAAAGATTTTTTGCATGCCGAGGTAATTTTTTTTATAGGTTTCATTTGTTTGGTTCGCGTTTAACCACTCCCTATGTTTTATGTGGTCGAAGGTGACGTTTCTAGAAGTAACCTGTTCTCTCTTGACTTAAACAGCCCCAGGTTGTAGCTATCAGGAAACAGATTCCAGCTGGGAATGCCACTGCTTAGCTGTACGCACAATGAAAGTATTCCCAAAATTATTAGTGCGTATGAGTAGGATGTCCATCACGAACCGATGGCGCATCGTCGTACGTCTTGTAATCCGGTGATGGAACGGGCCAGGCGGAATTAAGTTATACAATTTCACCAACACTCCGAAACGTAACCGATAAAAACCGGCAAGCTGGCAATTTATTTTTTATTAATATTTGTAGTTCTGCAGATGCATTTTTAGTTTAGTTTAGTTTTCGTTCAAAATGAACAGCAATTTTCATTGGAAAGCTTTTGTGAATTTGAATTAAACTATACCTACTTACAATAAGGATTCAATTTCAAATCAAATTTGTTGCATCCATATTGGATTATAAGAAAGTGCTTGCGTTAGGTTATACACCGTGAAATTTAAGTGGTTGTTTTCCCGCGGCAGAACGACTTGCCTTTAGGAGTACTTTCGAAGCATAGAGTTAAAATAAAAAAATAACGATGTTTTTATTTTAAAATAATTTAAAAAATATTCATCAACTCGAAAAAGTGAGTAACAATAGTAACTTGTAGGTACTAGGTACTACTCGCGTCACCACCGTATTATTCACCGTAGTACCTAGTACCTACAAGTTACTATTGTTACTCACTTTTTCGAGTTTATGTTTTTTTTTTTTAATTATTTTAAAACAAAAACATCGTTATTTTTTTACTTTAACTCTATGCTTCGAAAGTACTCCTTAAGGCAAGTCGTTCTGCCGCGGGAAAACAACCACTTAAATTTCACGGTGTATTTGTTAGCAAATAAAAAAAACCGGGCAAGTGCGAGTCGGACTAGCGCACGAAGGGTTCCGTACCATTATCCCAAAAAACGGCAAATTAAATCACGTTTGTTGTATGGGAGCCCCACTTAAATATTTATTTTATTCGGTTTTTAGTATTTGTTGTTATAGCGGCAACAGAAATACATAATCTGTTAAAATTTCAGCTGTCTAGCTATCACGGTTCATGAGATACAGCCTGGTGACAGACGGACAGACAGACAGACAGAAAGACGGATCGAGGAGTCTTAGTAATAGGGTCCCGTTTTTACCCTTTGGGTACGGAACCCTAAAAATAACTACACACAATATATCGCTTCGGCCGTCAAGAAAACCGGGGTTTCGTAACTGTTTTTCATGAAGGCTTTTTTCATACGTCTACGTAACTGTTATACCTAGACATAATACCTACGAGTACTTAGGTGCATTTAAGTTTTGTTTTACATCAACACATATAATAAATCTGTAGAAAAGTAATTTTTGTACATCGAAAATGTTTCCAAAAAAAATAGCCAGGGTTTTAAGGATAACCAACAGAGCCTATATCCAGCATTTTTGGAATTTTTGTCTGTTTGTCTGTTTATTTGTGCACGCATCACAAAAATATCATAAAACACGCAATTCAGATACTCGGACAGTTGAACTCGCTATTCGATAGATGGCGTTGTGCATTTGAAGACATATTCTGAATGGCGATGTTAAAATTCTCCGCGAAAGAATGATGACTATAGAAAAAAAATTGGTAGGTAGGTAAGTAGGGTAGGCAGGATGGTAAGTAGGGTAGGGTTGGCAGACAGATGACGGGAGCGAAGCCGCGAGCACAGCTAGTAACAAATAAAACACTTCACATAACTGAAGTGGGACTGGGCAGGCCATGTCTGTCGAATGCAAAACTGGAGTCCTGATACAGCTGGACGGGTTGCGGCAGACCGAGGAAAAGATGGAGCGCCTTGGATGACTTCCTTGAGAATTGGCAAAATGAAGCATAATACCGAGAGGAAACGGAGGAGGCCTTTGTCCAGGAGTGGGCAAGCACAGGCTAATAAAAAATAAAAAAGTCTTTACAAATATGATTCTTTACAAATATGAGTTCATTAATGTATTTTTGCAATGTTTTGCATTTTTTATTTTTAACCGACTTTCGAAAAAGGAGGAGGTTCTATGTTCGACTGTTTTTTTTTTTTTTTTATGTATGTTCACCGATATTTCCGTCAGTTGTGGACCGATTTTGAAAATTCTTTTTTTGTTTGAAAGAGTATGTTCCGAAATTGGTCCCATTTTAATTTGGTGAAGATCTGATGAAGAACTTCGAAGATATACAACAGAACTCTTCAATAAATAACGGCAAATCTATCGGGACTGCTGCAATCGCATGTCTGTTTATTGTTTATACCATTTCATACCATAACATCACGACAGTACGCTCTTAAGGTGTAAGTAGATCTCTCATTTGATCGGTTTTGTTCAAGTTTCATGATATTCGGGTAATCTATTCTGGCGTTATAGGAAACATACTAAACAACTTGCGTATTAGGTAGGTACAACTAAAAAGTGAAAAATAAAAAATCTTTTTTACAAAAAAATACTACCGACTTCCAAATAAGAAAACTGCAAAGTGAAAAATAACTTTATTTTTGGAAGTCGGTGTCCATAACGCAAAAAATGGTACTACGAAAGACACCGACTTCTAAAAATAAAGTTATTTTTCACTTTGCAGTTTTCTTATTTGGAAGTTGGTAGTATTTTTTTTGTAAAAAAGTTTTTTTTTACTTCTCAAGTACAGTATCTACGCATTACCGATTGGTGTTTAAAAATAAACCACTAATTAGTTTTCTTTAATAATTTAAACTTCTGTGACCTTTTAAAACAGACAAAGAATTTAAGTTGATAACAATATATCACGGGAATTTAACGCGATGATTTCGATTATTTTCCCGTGATATATTGTTTGGAATTATGAAACGCGAAAGTTTTAAAGAAGAAAGAAAGAAAGAAAACTTTATTTGTCAAACATGCGTTTACAAGACTAATCAGACATGCATGGTATTGATTTAATAAATTTGTAAGTATATTATTTTACATTTAATTGCATTTTACATGCAGTCATTCTAAATATCATTACACAATACAAAACAAATAAATAATAATTGATTTAAAGATATTATAGTATAATTAAGTATATTATAGTCAAAATAAATTAAATAATGTCCAGAATATTCATTACTATGCAGTCAAGTAGAATCATTCAATCGTTAATTAATTTAAAATTCACATTATTCAATTGTTATTCTTAACTATGTACATTAGAAGCCGGTATAAAAAAGTCGTTTTCATTTAAAAAATCTACAAAATTGTACTTACCACTGACCTCTAATATACAAGTACGCTGGACTAAATATATTAGATGAAATGGCAGTTGATTATGTTGCCGAATCAAAGCGCCCCACTCGAGGTTCTCAGGAACTAAAATTGACAGATTTAGAGATAGGTTAATACTGATATTTCTCAAGAATAAGTAACACTAATATATTCGCCTAGAAATATTATATTATGTTAACTAATACGAGTATATGAGTATTAGTAATATTTTTAAATTACACTAATATCAAAATAGTAGACTTGGCAAGGCGTATCACTCATCTACTGTAATGACTTCTCATAATATGTTGCAACTAAATATCTCATATTGGTATTAGTGATGAATGTTATATGAATACCTAATAATCAGTAATAATATTATGTTAAAAAGCATTGTGTACTAAATTCTGTGTACTAAATACTAAATTCTGGAATCATCATCATGATCATCCACAGTCCGACTTCGCCCACTGCTGCAGGCCTCTCTCTTCTTGTATCAATCACCTTGTTCCTGTCTGGAATTAATTCTGGAATAATATCATGATAATTATAATTGTATTAACAAATGCTTTGAAGTCAAACAATTTATATCTGCATCTGAAACAGAGTTGAAAACTGATATAAGTCTTCACGTCGCAGGAATGCGATGTCACTCTTATTTGCACCTTAACACTACAGAGACAGGATCTCAGCGATGAGAGCGAGAAATATGTCCGTTGTAAATTATTATCCATCTCATTCGTGCGCAAATATTTGTATGAATGATGTTCCAACCGAGTGAATCCAAACTATTGTAAATGTAAGTATTAACTAACTAGTATACTTGAGCGAGCAGATACTCGCTCAAATATACTAGTTTTAAGGATAAGTTGTTAGCCTATCCCCATATTTAGATCTCACTGAACTGACAGTAATGCGCTATAACTTAAGTAGCAAGCTATCCACTAGTTTATAGCTTGCAATACGACTGAAAATATTTTTCAGTTAACCTTTAAAGCAATCTTTCTATTACTTAAAAATTAATTACAATAAAATAACTAGGTATTTTTTTTCTCTTACTTATTAAATTATTCTCACGTATTTTTATACCGAAGTCTGTGTCCCATCTCTAATATTAGTTCCATGGAATCTCACGTTAAGTCACGTTGCTATCAGCGCCAAAATGGCGAAAATCAAATGTCTTCATTTTGTCATTGATAATATGAAGTCCAGCGTACTTGTATGATACATAGAGGTCAGTGGTACTTACTAATACACTTTACTAACAAAAAAAAAATTCAGCTTATTTTTGAAAAGTGCCAAGGGCATTTCTCTCCAACTTTTAGGTAATGTATTAAATATGATAGGAGTCATACAGAAAACACTTTTGCGCATGCGGGTTGTTCTCGCAGTATGAGAACATATCCTGCTACAAAGTTAAGAATTTAAGTTTTTTATTGAATCGACCGACTGACATAAATTAAAGTAACATACGTTATTCAATTATCTAGGTAAAATAAAACGTATTACGTTTTATTTTACCTAGATAATTGAATAACGTAATCAAATGCAATGACATCCTTTTCTTATGTATCATTCCGGTATCGTGTGACCTTGACAGACCAGTTGCTTGGATACCAACTAGTGACCACTACATTCGTATTATTGTCCCGATAGCTATGAGCAGTTTTTCGTTTCCATTATAAGATTGAAATGTTGGGGGTCCTAAGATCTATATCAGACAACCAACTCAAGCAAACGTTCTTTATTCAATGCATAAAACGAATACATTTTTAATCCACTTCAAAAAAAGGAGGTGGTTCTCAACTTGTCGATTTTTTTTTGTTTTCTCCGATTACTCAAAGATGCCTGGACCGATTTGGAAAGATATTTTTTTGTTTGAGAGGGTATACTGCTCAGGTGGTCCCATAGTAATCAGGTCAGGATTTGATGATGGACTCTTGGAGAAATCGAGAGTTATTATAGGCATGCACATAGCAATATGAATATTTTCATCAATAATGCACATCACATCACATCATCAGCCTATTAATTTTCCCACTGCTGGGACACAGGCCTCCTCTCTGTGAGAGGGACTGCTGCGACTCTTGGATCCTATAAGGTCTATACCCGCGAAACTGCAACCCGCAGCAGCGGTTAGCTTTTGATTCGTTCTTTGAGATCAGGCCTCCTCTCTGTGAGAGGGAATGCTGCGACTCTTGGATCCTATAAGGTCTATACCCGCGAAACTGCAACCCGCAGCAGCGGTTAGCTTTTGATTCGTTCTTTGAGATACCGGTTCCTGTCCGACAGGTGGAAATTGATATAAAGGGTAGTACACAAATTACAAAAAATACTTACGTTTGTTCCCGCGGTGGTCTTCTGGTCAATCCCGTGTGGTCGGGGGTTATGGGGAATATATATATATATAATAACTTTGGAACGTACAACAGACGTGATCTGGTGGTATTCCCGCCAGACTGCCATACACGTTCCCGTCAAAAACAAATGCACGGTTGGAGCACAATACCACTGCGCGGATGGCGACGTAACTTCGAACAACGATGGACGGAATATATAGCGATAACAAAGAAATCCAAGCAAGACCACACCGTATTAAGTCTAGCCATGTCGGTTACATTGTTACGAGTCATGCGTCAACTGTCAACGCCACCAAAGCTGTCAATCTCAATGACAGCGAGCTGACACAGTTTTGCAACAAAATAATAATAAGAAGACCGAAACGTTTTCGTTCTGAACAACTACTGTGCCTCCTAAGTAGCGAGTGCTGGTTCCTCCATAGTGCGGGTTTATACAGGCGGTTTGACAGATTAGTGTGTGTCTTTATCATCTCATGCTTATTTTTTTTTTTGTTGGCTTCGCACGGTTTTTGCATTTAGCCAGTGTCACGTTTAGAATAGAATTCTAGTTTCATTAGATTTTAGTCCAATGTCTTATTTAGGCTCCAATAATATGGCGGTAACTTTATTGAAAGCTTCAACGGAGTTTTGTCGACAACATGTACAAACTCATGTTCTACCGCTGTGTTTTACTTGCCCACACTCGTGCATGTTCACTTATATTATTAGAATAAAAACCACCTTTTTTACACTATAAATAATCAATTTAACACAATTTTAGGAAAATAAAACAGAGAAGCAACATAGACGCCATTACGTTCCCGCCAAAACTCCATCTCATGATTATATGTGGTTGTAACCTTCGTTGACGTCACGAGCACTTCACATGTCAAATGTTAGATGTCGCTAGTAGTCTATTGGTACTGTTACTGTTATCGTCTTAGCTATGATTGATTTTGTTTGTGTTGCGATCTGCTTGGGTGGCGTAGGCACACAATCCGGTAGATGGCGTAAGTCGTCGTGTTATACTTCTAATTATAATACACTAGCTGTTACCCGCAGCTTCGCCCGCGTTAACATAAGTTTTGTCAATCAATTCTGGTTGTCGACATACAGGGTAAGAAAATCCAATGTGATAGTTTTAGTTTTATTCAAAATCGGCCCCGTGACTCCTTTGATTGTTTTGTGCTATTCTTCATAGTGATGATTTGGCCATCCACGCCCACTTGGAAAACTCAGCCTGTACAGGTACAGGCAGCATTAACGTATAAACGATTAACTTATTTAAATGAATAAAATTGTATCTACAGATAATTTACATTACTTATTTATTCCGTTAATCATGAGTACAACATTTTATGACGCTGCTATATCCTATATTCTATGTCCTTTCATTTGATGCTAATACATACACATTCTGGGCCTTGGACATACGCGAATATCAGCAGCTACATGTAGCTGGTCGTTGGTGAAGCATGGCTTTTCCAAATGCACCCCTGCTATCCTTGAGCTTTCTTAATAGTAATAGCAAAACTATGTTTCAGTCAATGGCGAATATTGGGATTCAACGTATAAACACGCTTTCACCTTTTCTCATACCTGTTAATATATTAGCAGCACCTATGTGTAATACGAAGCCTCATCCCATTACATAATCTAAATTAATATGCAGATCTCAGTCATTTGTTATCAAAAACATGCCTGCAAAGTATCAACCAAATCGGCAGCCGCAATAAAAAGTTTCATACAAAGTTCAGCTTTTCCCATTTACTCCCTTAAAATTCGAATTTACAAATCCTTTCTTAACTAAGGTTTACTGTCTTTATACTACCACCTGCCAAAATTCAGCTTCATGAAGAATATTTGTACATTTTATCTTTCCCCCTTTTAGGGGTAGTTAAAAAAAACATTTTAATTATTGCGCATTCCAGAGAAGAATGGATCAAATATGAAAGGAAGAATGAACAAAATCAGAAGTATGAGAAGGACAGAGCAGGAGAAACCAAACGAAGAACTGTGGCGTTAACGGACCGTCTCGAACTTCTCGGTGTTACTTTGACATCGACCCACAACTTCAGTCCATTCATTGAGGCGAAAGCTCAGTAAGCTGCTAAAAAGTTGAGGATTCTAAAGCGCAAGTTCGGTCATGCATGGAGCACTGCTCTCACCTCTGGGATGGATCTGCCAAATACTGCTTGGTGCACTTGAGTCGATTGACAGAAGGGCCAAAAGGCTAATTGGCAACGATGCACTGGTCGCCTCAAAGCTCCAGGGCCTCGAAAAAACGCCGAGTTGCGAGCCTGTCGTTTTTTCATCGGTTACATTTCGGGGAGTGTGCGACGGAACTACACAATTTGATTCCGCCTAGCCCTTTCCACCATCGGACTACAAGACGTACGGCCATGCGCCATCGGTACATGGTGGACATTCCTCCCATACGCACAAAGCATTTCGCTACTACTTTCATTGTGCGCACTACTAAGGAGTGGAACTCCCTTCCGGAGTATTTGTTCCCCGAGTGAATAGGTTAATTTCTTCTAGGCAAGCGTGCTTCACCATTGACCACATCATCGCTTAAAATTATTTCGTCGGCAAACCAAAGGTGAGTGATGTACTCGCCATTAATGTTGATGACGAGCCCCCTCCAGTCCAAAACCTTGAAGACATCCTCCGGCGCAGCAATGATCAGTTTCGGAGAAATGACGTTTCCCTGTCTCACGCTGCGCTGGAGAAGGATTGGTTTTGAGGTCTGATCCTGAAGACGGACTGACATGGAGTAGTTTTTGTACAAACTCTTCAACACCTAAATGAACGGGTAGTCGATCTGGCACCGTTAGAGATACTGCAGTACAGCCCAAGTCCCGATCGAATCGAAGGGTTTCTCGTAATCCACAAACGCTAAACAGAGAGGCAGATTATACTCTTCGGTCTTCTGTATAACCTGCCGCAGCGTATGTATTTGGTCTACGGTGCTAAAGCCTTTTCGAAATCCGGCTTGTTCGGGAGGCTGGAAATCGTCAAACCCGCGCGCGAGATGACTCTTGAAAACAACTTGTAAACATGGCTAAGAAGTGAGATGGGCTTATAGTTCTTCAGCCGGGCATTGTCACCTTTCTTGAAGAAGAGTACCACCACACTCCTGCACCATGCTTGTGGCGTTTTGCACTCGAGTATGACAGACTCAGACAGCTTCTGAAGGACCGGTTTCCCACCCAATTTCAGGAGTTCGGCCGTGATGACGTCATCACCCGGCGCCTTGTGGTTTTTAGCTGTTTTAGAGCCATCCTAATCTCGTACAGGCTGACGTCCGGGATATCTTCGGTATAGTGTCGGGTCAATCTAGCTCTTGGTTCGTTTGCTAGACTTGCAACGGGCTTGCTGATTGATGTGTAAAAATGCCCATAGAATGTCTCGATCTCCCTCAGAAGCTCCGGTTTGGCGGATACGATCCTGCCATCGTCGATCTTAAGTTTCACCTTGGAGCCTTTATTTCGCTCAATCGCGTCTTTAATACGCTCGCGGAGGTCTCTTTTCAAGGATTTAGAGATCTGTCTATTGAGCTGCCGGTATTTAAATAATAATAAATAAAATAGTCTTTATTTCGGACAAGTAACATCCATATGGGTTAGTAAACGAGAAAAGAAAGAATGAAAGAAAGAAATCATTTATTTGCTGATAATGTAGGTATACATATAAGTTGGAATATTAATAAATTGTCCCAATACATTTTGCCTTACGGCGGCAATGTAATATATTTGAATTTAATAATATAGTTACAAACATCACAATTATTATTAACACCCTTCAGAATTTAATGGACAGGTACAGAAAAACCATAAATGTTGAATTCATGAAATGTAAATCTCTCACATAATTATTATCATGCAATGAAGAATGTAAAATAAATGTCATAATGTTAAAATGTCAAAAAGATGAATGTCAAAATGTTTATTGTCAAAATATTCTAGAACAACAACAATCACAAATAATACTACAGACTAAAGATAATGTCATAAAGTGAAGGTAATGTCAATTACTGTAATGTCAAATTATGTTTGATGTCGACATAGTTTCTCGAAAGTAAAAAAAAAAACAGGACAAAAATTAATAGGCATAAAAATGTCATCATTATAAATCATAATGAATCACAATAAAATCATAATAAGCTATAAACATTCGAAATTGCAAAGACAAGGTAATTTAATTTTTATTATTTTTTTCATTCAACAACTTTTTACTGTAGAGTTTTATCATTTAAAAAGTCTCTAATTGTGTAATAACATTTCTCCTGCAATAGCTGTGCCAATTGTTTTTTTAAAGCAAATTATGGGTAAGCCTTTTAAAAAACTTATACCTATGTTAGTACACTCTTAATTTCTAAATCATAATATCAAAATAACTTATTTAGTGACGAGGTTGTTGTTCCGAATGCATTTCAGAACAACATCCCCTAATAACGGAGTGTCGTACCTCCAAGCTATGGTTTTTAGGATGGAGTTGATGATATTTGCACGCCTCATCTGAAGACTGCAGGATCATCTCTTGCCTTCGCTTCATAAGCTTGAGAGTAGGATCAGAGAGCTTTTTAGTTTCTATCTGTATGACGGGTCTTGAAAAACTTAGACCCGACCGTATACAGCTTCCATGAGTAGGTTGAAATTTTTTTTTTTTTTTTTTTTTATTTGTTATAGGCTCGCGTTTGACCACTATCTCGCCTGATGTTAAGTGATGATGTGGTCGAAGGTGAATTGGGGTTTCTGGATCAGATGAGATCCAGAAACACCCAATTTCAACCATCATTCATTACATTCGAATAGTACACCCAATTATAGCTATCATTCATTACATTCGAATAGTACTACACAATATACTATACTACTACAGCGATGGGTTGAATGGTATACAACCCATCGCTGTATTCATCCACGGAGCTCCTTAGGCACTCGAAACAATTCTGGAGTTCAAGCTGAAACCTCTCGGGGTTTGGGACTGGGATCTGTGCTGGACGGAGCGTGGACTTCTTCAGTCGAGACCTTTCAATCTTAATATAAATGTTCAATGTGCCTCTTACCATTCGGTGATCGCTTCCGGTTTTCACCGAATTGATCACAGAGACATTATTGAACATTTGCTAAAGTCGATCTCATTTTTTGTTGCACCATCGGGTCTCTGCCAGGTCCACTTCCTGTATTCACCTTTCTGAAGAAGGAGTTCATCATAAAGAGGCCCTCCTTCTCCATAAAACTGGCCCGGCCCCGGTGGTTCCATCGTCCAACTCCAAATTGTCCCACTTGCAACTCATCATCGTCTCGTTTGCCCAGTTTCGCGTTGAAGTCTCCCATGACAACGGTGAAGTGAGTTTTATGACCAAATTTTAAGCCTGCCTTAATCACATCAACTCGCCAACCATCTAGTGCTCTGTCATCATCTTCTAATGAAAGTATGTTACTATTAAGCCAAAATGAGCAATTGACAGAAAATAAAGATACAAGTGTGAATATTACGAAACAAGCGTCTTTATTATGTTCAACACTAATTCCTAACCTAGTTATTTTAATAATCAATTAATGTAATTTTTGCCTATAGGGGGGAGTCCCTGGTGTCCTAAAATACAAGTTTAGGCTTAGTTTAGGCACCAGTCTCCCACAAATAAATATAGCGATCATTTTCAATTAATTGCATGTGTTACTTTATAAGTATTATTTGTGGAAGAAAAATAAACATTTTTATTATTATTTATTATTATTTCGTTTATTTAATTATGTACACATTTTAAATTTACATTTTTAAATATTTCTTTATAAAAACAAATCATAAAAAAAAAAAACATTTAAAAATATAAAAAATAATGGTTGTCCGCCGGTATCGGGAACAGGGTCCAAGCTACCGGTGGTTAGGGCTCCAGAGACAGGAACCTCCTCACAATGCGAGCCGTATCGAGGAGTACTGCCTTCTGTATCAGACCCTTGATCCAACCGCCCAATGACAGCCTCGACAGATGGTCGTCGAGGCTCTTGGCCATCAGGCCGTTGGCCGTAACGACAATCGGCACAATGATCGCCGAGTCCACATTCCACATGTCGACAACCTCGTGTGCTAAGTCAAGATACTTGATTTGTTTCTCTTTCTCAGCTTTCACGAGGTTCTCGTCATGCGGGATGGTGACATCGATTATCATTGTGCGGCGCGCTAATCGGTCTATCACCACTATATCCGGCTTATTGGCAACAATAGTCCTATCAGTGATGATAGACCGATCCCAGTACAACGTGACATGGTCATTTTCGAGAACTGGGTCGGGCACATACTTGTAATACGGTACCTCCGATTCCACTAGATTGTACTTCAAAGCAAGTTGCTGGTGAACAATCCTGGCCACTTGGTTATGCCTGTGTAAGTACTCGCCGTTAGCCAGACGAGAACAACCAGAGATAATATGTCTGATGGATTCACCAGGACGGTGGCATGCCCGACACACGTCAACCGTCCCGTCCTTCATTATATGTCTCCGGTAGTTATTCGTCAGGATAACTTCGTCCATAATTGCACAGACAAAACCTTCAGTTTCCCCGAAAAGGTCGCCGAAACGTAGCCAGGATACGGACGCAGGGAAATCTACATCGGGCCCATGGAGAGCCCGATAGAAGCGCCCGTGTAGCTCCTTGCCTTGCCATACCTCTTTGCGTTCATCAGTCGATAGTATTACAGGCTTGCGCCAGTTCTCTTTAGCCATGGACAACGGGGTGAGTCCCTTGTCCACTGCAACCACATCCCGGTGCATACCCACTTCAGCTTTTAAAAAGTATTCTCTGAGACTGCACACCTCGCGGTTGTGAAGAGTCTTGGCGTTTAAAAAGCCTCGACCCCCACACTTCCGCGGGATGTACAGTCTCATCACCGATGATCGTGGGTGATGCATCCGGTTTGCAGTCAGCAGTGTCCGGACCCTCCTATCGAGGGCGTCGAGCTCGGTCTGAGTCCATTTGAGTATGCCGAAAGAGTACATCAAAACCGGCATGACCCAACTGTTAAAGGCGCGCACCTTATTGCCGCCCGACAAAAGGCTATTTAATACCTTTTTCAGGCGGCCAAAGAAACGCTCCTTCAGCAGTTGCTTCATGTCAGTACTGTTGATGCCCAACGCTTCCGACATACCCAAATACTTGTAAGTTTCGGTCGAGGAGAGGTGTCTAAGGTGTATGGAATCAGAGAGTTGAATTCCCTCGGATTCCATAATCTCCCCTTGCTTTACATGCATGACTGCACATTTTTCCACACCAAATTCCATCCTGATGGAGTTACTGAAGGTTTCAGTTACCTTCAGTAGCTCCGTCAGTTGGAATTTATTGGGGGTAAAGAGTTTCAGATCATCCATGTAAAGGAGGTGAGATATGACCTGACCACCTCTTCTCAACCGATAGCCCAGTCCTGAATCCTCCAGCAGAGTACTTAGAGGATTCAGGGCTAAGCAGAACCAAAGCGGGCTCAAACTGTCGCCCTGAAATATCCCCCGCTTAATCCATACAGGCTCATCATCCCCCTGAATCGGTCGACATCCTGGATATCGAAGGACTGTCTTCCATTGCCCCATACATGACTCAAGGAAGGTGCATAGAGTTGCATCTATTTTGTACAACTCCAGCACCCTCATGAGCCATGTATGTGGTACAGAGTCGTAGGCCTTCTTGTAGTCTATCCAGCATGTGGACAGATCCTTGCGGGATCGATGAACCTGCTGGCTTATGGCCATGTCAATGAGGAGTAGCTCCTTAGTGCCGCGAGACCCATTCCTACATCCATTCTGAGAGGTAGACATAATTGAGTTATCTTCAATGTGTTTATAAATTTTTGCTCTCAGGATGGATGTAAGAAGTTTATAAACCGTTGATAAGCATGTTATTGGTCTATAATTCTTGGGTTCCGCGGGACTACCTGTCTTATGGAGCAGGTGGGTAATTCCTGTTGTTAAAAACTGCGGAAGCGACCCAGACTCTAAACATGACTGGAATTGAGATGCCAGAAACGCGTGTGAGCTGCTATACCATTTTAGCCAGAAGTTATGCAGTCCGTCCGGTCCCGGAGACTTCCAGTTCGGTAGCGGACGAACTGCTTTGGCTACATCAAATGGACTAATGATTGCTTTTTCCATTTCTGGTATAGCTTCACACACGCGCTCGACATCACGCATCCAGCCACCCTCAGTGTGACAGACGGGTACCGACCAGATGTTTCGCCAGAATGTACTCGTGGCGACATCATCCGGGCGGCACACGTCAGTCACACTTTGTTCAGGTCGCTCCCAAGTTCTGTATACCCACCTCTCATCACTCTGGAACATGCGATTCTGCGAGTACCGGTCAACCCGGCGCTTATACCGCCGAATACGGCTGGCCCATGCACAAACTTTCTGTTTCAGGAAGTCGATGCGCTCCGTGACACGGGATATGTATTCTCGAGGATTGATTCCAGTCCCCGAAAATGCCCGCCTCACGAAGCGCATCACACGTGGTCGTGTGTTGCCCTCCCTGAAACAGCATAGTTTGCCGATGAGTACCCTAGCCCCATCGATACGCCGTTCGATCCTGCACTGCCAGGCTGGCACGGCAGGCTTTGGCCGCATAGCCTCCTTTGGAAACTTAACTTTGGCCAAACGACATGCCGCAACAGCCCCGCAATACAAGATTGAGTGCGTATCAACAAGGTTCTCGCTGCTTTCAAAGATGTTCTTAAGCAGCGAGTCCAAGGCACACACCAGCGCCCTATTCTTCTTGTGCATAGGCAACCGTGGTAATCGGGGCCTAAGTTCAGTTGGTGTTGACCTATACTCGCGAAGCGCATCTTCCAGAGCGCTCCTCAATCTTTCGTTGCACTGGCTACTTACTGTGGCAACCCTATCATCTGCCTCATCGTTAACAAGATTGGACCGCGGCGGGATCACAATAGTGGCTGGCGGTGCCGCGGTCTGTGTCGGGGTTGAGACGATTTGGTTGCTCAGTACTTCTGAGCGCAGCCTATCAAGTGCGGCGTCATCTAACCTGTGATTGCGCTGGATGACCCGCACCTGATCCGACAATCGTTGGGCCGAGACGTTTACAGTTGGTTCTAGGTCCTGAAACAGAGACAGCATCCTAACACGGTACGCAGTGAGGTTAGTTCCCCCCTCTGTAGACCCGTAATATGCGCGCATGACGTTCTCATTCATACTTTGAGTCCATTTCATGCGCTGCACACAACCACCGGCAGCGAGGACCCGACTCGGGGCCGGTTGGCTCCTAGATCCCAAGCTCCTCGGTGGCCGGCCTCTCCCCTGCCGACGTACAGGTGTTGGCGACGTCGGCGGGGAAAAATACTCGTCGCTCGAGCTCGACGCAACTGCAGCCGCTGATGACACTGGTGATCCGAGGTCCGGCGGCGGCGAGGCGGAGCTGAGCGACGAGTCCGGGGGTGGATGGCGTGCGCGATAGGCAGCTGCTCTCGTCAACATTATATATTTATTCCTTTACACTTTTTCATTGTAAAAAATTATTGTGTTTGGTTGACGTCTGTCAGTGACGACGTCAACTGGTTTCTTATAATTTACTGATTTTTTATTGAATTTGTTGTGGATTTATAAAACTGTATTTTTTAAATGGGTATTTTATAGCTGGTTTCTGTTGCTGTATATTTTTCTAATATTGGTGGTTGTATGAATTTGTAGGAATTAAATAAACAGTGCAGGAAAAAATTAGACATGTTGACATTTTGGAGTTGCCAACGTATTATTATTATTATTATTACTATCTTCGAAAAGAATTGTCCAGAAACCGAAACGTAACAAAATCTCACCCTTATTTTTGAAGCCGTTATAAATTCAAATATGTATTAATTAAGAGATAATGATAACGACAAGAAGCTGTTCTAGAGTCCCTCCGTTTGGCTGCGTGACTTCGATTTTATACAGTCGGAGCAGCGCCATCTCGTCCGTTGGTTCGGAGCTAGCGAGGGTTGATGCTAGCAAACCGATGCATCGCTCTCCGCGCGTCGCCGTTGCGTCCTTTAGTAACCAGGTGGCGGTAAATGTCGTAAACACAAATGTATATAAAACAATTAAAGAAATATCATATATGAGAAATAAAATAGATGAGTGACGAAAAGTACCTTTTTACCGAAGCTGGAAGCTGGAAGCAAGCAAAGCCTGAAGTAGCGGAGGCTGAAATATGAAAGAATGAATTTGATGAGGGAAATCGTTAATTCTATTGCTTTAATTAAATACTTGTGTACAAATTATTAATGTGTGATATTATCATTTTTAATATTTTACATATACTTGACGATGTTTTCTAATTACCGTTGCATTCAATATTAAACTTATCTAATTACCATACTCATAAAATGTTTAAAGTCTCACTAACTAACTAATAAAACCACTATTACATCACATCATCAGCCTATTAATGTTCCCCCTGCTGGGACACAGGCCTCCTCTCTGTGAGAGGGAATGGGCCGTAATCCACCACGCAGGCCCAGTGCGGGTTGGTGGATGTTACATGTATTCGTATCCAGTTTCTAGGACATGCCGGTTTCATCGCGATGTTTTCCTTCACCGTTTTGAGAGCAGTGGTGATGAAATAATTTACACAAAGTAAAGCGCCTACCTGGGCTCGAACCCACGACCTACAACTTGTAAGTCGCGGCCGATACCACTGGGCCACCCATAACCACCATTAACTGTTATTGAATTCGTATATTTGATGTGTTTCATATTTTAATGTGTTTAAGTCAAATCAGTGAAAAATAAAAAAAGGTTACGTTAATCACATTGTTTTTTTATTATTGTTTTTGGTGTACAATAAAGAATAGAATAGAATAGTCCTTCCTTCTTCAGAAAGCGTGAGCACAGGAAGTGGACATGGCAAAACCCCGATGGTGCAACTAAAAACGAGATCGACTTCATCATGTCAACCAAGAAGCAAGTGTTCAATGATGTCTCTGTGATCAATTCGGTGAAAACCGGGAGCGATCACTGCATGGTAAGAGGCACATTGAACATTAATATCAAGCTTGAAAGGTCTCGACTGATGAAGTTCACGCTCCATCCAGCACAGATCCAGTTCCAAAACCCCGAAACCTTTCAGCTCGAACTCCAGAATCGTTTCGAGTGCCTAGGGAGCTCCGTGGACGATGACAGCGATGGGTTCGTGGAAGCTGTCCATACGGTCGGGTCTAAGTTTTTCAAGACCCGCCGTACAGATAGAAACAAAAAACTCTCTGATCCAACTCTCAAGCTAATCAAGGAGAGGCGTGAGATGATCCTGCAGTCTTCAGACGATGCGGTGAAATAACGGCAGCTAAATAGACGGATCTCAAAGTCCTTGAGATCCTTATAAAAGCGACATCCACCGCTTTAATACTGAAAGTATTAACGATGCGATTGAGCGGAATAAGGGCTCCAAGGTCTTTGCAAGGGATCTGTCTATTGGACAGAGCCAGCTCACAAAACTGAAGACCGATGATGGCAGGATCGTATCCGCCAAACCGGAGCTTCTGAGGGAGTTCGAGAGATTCTATGGGCAGTTGTACACGTCAACCAGTAAACCCGTTGCGAATCTAGCAAACGACCCAAGAGTTGATTGACCCGACACTATACCGAAGATTTCCCGGACGTCAGCCTGTACGTGATTAGGATGGCTCTGAAACAGCTAAAAAACAACAAGGCGCCGGGTGACGACGGAATTGCGGCTGAACTCCTGAAGGCGGGTGGGAAACCGGTCCTTAAGGCCCTTCAGAAGCTGTTTGATTCCGTCATACTCGAGTGCAAAACGCCACAGGCATGGTGCAGGGGTGTAGTGGTACTCTTCTATAGGCCCATCTCACTTCTTAGCCATGTTTACAAGTTGTTTTCAAGAGTCATCACGAATCGTCTCGCACGCAGGTTTTACGATTTCCAGCCTCCCGAACAAGCCGGAGTCCGAAAAGGCTTTAGCACCGTAGATCACATACATACGCTGCGGCAGGTTATACAGAAGACCGAAGAGTACAACCTGCCTCTCTGTTTAGCGTTTGTGGACTACGAGAAAGCCTTCGATTCGATCGAGACTTGGGCTGTACTGCAGTACGGTGCCAGATCGACTACCGGTACATTGAGGTGTTGAAGTGTCTGTACAGAAACGCCACCATGTCAGTACGTCTTCAGGATCAGACCTCGAAACCAATTCTTCTCCAGCGTGGCGTGGTGAGACAGGGAGACGTCATTTCGCCGAAACTGTTCACTGCTGCGCTGGAGGATGTATTCAAGGTTCTGGACTGGAGCGGCCTAGGCATCAACGTTAATGGCGAGTACATCACTCACCTTTGGTTTGCCGACGACATAGTGGTCATGGCTGAGACCATGGAGAAGGATCTCCATGGTCTCAGCCATGACAAGCTCTACTGAGGTCATCGGACATTGTACTGAGGTCAGTACAATGCCCGATGACCTCAGTAGAGCTTCCGAAAGAGTGGGTCTGAAAATGAACATGGACAAAACCAAGGTGATGTTGAATACCCATGTTACACCCACTCCTATCAAGGTTGGAGACTCTACATTCAAAGTTGTGGACGACTATGTCTACCTGGGACAAACGATCCAGTTGGGTAGGGCCAACTTCGAGAAAGAGGTCACCGTCGAATCCGTCTCGGCTGGGCAGCGTTCGGGAAGTTGCGCGGTGTCTTCTCGTCCAACTTACCACAGCGTCTCAAGACGAAAGTCTATGACCAGTGTGTGTTGCCAGTGATGACATATGGCTTTGAGACGTGGTCGCTTACAATGGGCCTCATCAAAAAGCTTACAGTCACTCAAAGGGCAATGGAGAGGGCTATGCTCGGCGTTTCCTTGCGTGATCGATTCAGAAATGTTGAGATCCGTAAGAGAACCAGGGTTACCGACATAGCCCGAAGAATTGCCAAACTTAAGTGGCAGTGGGCAGGGCACATTGCTCGCAGGACGGATGGCCGATGGGGCGGAAAGGTTCTGGAGTGGCGACCGCGAACCGGAAGACGTTGCGTTGGAAGGCCTCCAACCAGGTGGACCGATGACCTGGTGAAGGTTGCAGGGGATCCGCTGGTTGTGGAACGCACGGGACTGGTCAGTGTGGCGACGCTTGGGGGAGGCCTATGTCCAGCAGTGGACGTCTTTCGGCTGATATTATGATGATGAATCAAATGGAGATGGGTGGGACACCAGGCAAGGCGCCGTGATGACGGGTGAAGTAAGGTAGTGACGGAGTGATGTCCAAGGTTTGAAAGAAGTGTTGGTCGTCCAGCGGCGAGATGGGCAGACGATATTATCGCCTTCCTGGACGTATACAGGGTTGGCAGAAGAGAATAAGAATTGGCACAAGACACTTTGTATAGATTCTTTTACCGATTGTTTTGTGAATGTGTGAACATTGTAGGCCTTCTAGATTTCTAGATGCTGGTTAACATTTGTTTTCTTTTCATCCCGTTTTACTTTTTTTTTCTTTTAGTTTCTTACGACTTACTGTCGGGCTACGTTGTCTCCCCATGATTAGTTAGATAAGTAATGCTGTCATCATCATCATCATATCAGCCGAAAGACGTCCACTGCTGGACATAGGCCTCCCCCAAGCGTCGCCACATTGACCGGTCTCGTGCGTCCCGCAACCAGCGGATTCCTGCAACCTTCACCAGGTCATCGGTCCACCTGGTTGGAGGCCTTCCAACGCAACGTCTTCCGGTTCGCGGTCGCCACTCCGGAACCTTTCCGCCCCATCGGCCATCCGTCCTGCGAGCAATGTGCCCTGCCCACTGCCACTTAATGCCCAATGCTGTAATATGCAAATATTGTAAAACCAAACCATTTTTTTAAAAGAGTAACCGTGGAGTTTCTTGCCGGTTCTCCATAGGAAACGACCAACCCGAACCGTGCGTAGGCCTATGTGATTTTTTTTTTTTTTTAATTTTGACACTAGAGGCTTATGATGGCCCATTATGTCTTGGGCTGTCAGGTAAAATGAGAAGAAGATTCTGGGTATTTTAAATAAAACACAAAATTACTTAACCTAATTTTATAACTACTTATAATAATACATATACTATATAAAATGTTAACCAGACAGGAATTATTTTCTATAAGAGTAAAAAACTTATCCTATTTTTTATCAGATATTTTATTGCTAAACAAGCAGGTGACCAGATGGTAAGTTGTCATCGCCGGCAGTGGACATCTGCAACACCAGAGAGGCATAGCAGATGTCTTGCCATCTGGAGACAAAGGTGTAATGTCTCATGTGCCTGTAATCACACCGGCACCCATACCCTTCGAACCGGGACATAGTTAAATCGCTTGGCGGCTCAAACAGGTATGGTGGTAGTATTTCCCCGGATAAGCTTTGCACATAGAGCTCTACTACGCACAATAAATAAAAAACTTGAGAGGTGTCAAGGGACACCCGGATGGAACGAAGTTCCTTAAGTATATATATATACACACAGACATTTATACATACATATACATACATATACATACATATACATATATGTATGTATGCATATATAAACATATATATATATACTAAGGAGCTATACGGAGGAGCTCGTGGCTAAATAATAACAGCCGCACGGGTCGATCATCAAGGTTAAGCAACGCTTGACGAGGTCGGTCCGTGGATGGGTGACCATTCCAACATACCGAGTTTCCTCCGTGCCTCGGAAAGCACGTTAAGCCGTTGGTCCCGGCTGTTATTTGAAGATCTTTGACAGTCGTTACGGGTAGTCAGAAGCTTGAGATCTGACACCAGTCTTGCCAAGGGGTACCGTGTTACACAGTTACTGGGTTGTGGAGGTCAGATAGGCAGTCGCTCCTTGTAAAACACTGGCACTTAGCTGAATCCGGTAAGACTGGAAGCCGACCCCAATATAGTTGGGAAAAGGCTAGGCAGATGATGATGATATATATATATATACTCTCTCGACTTCGTAAACACAACAGCGTATAGGTTAGAACACGCACGAAACACGCGCACGCCGCACGGCTTACAACTATAGCAAAAAGTGTCGTTACAACTTTTCGCCTTAATTTTTTCCGTCTAGCCCCCTTTCGCAACGCGCGATAAGGAACTTCGTTCCAAAAACACGCACGGTGATTTTTAACAATCCTATAAGAAGCTTGTGGAAATCAGACAGGCACCGCGTTAAATACTTGATACTCAGATGCATCTGGTGTGATTGGAAGCAAACCCAATACAGTTGGGAAAAGGCTGCGTAGGAGATGATGAAAAGAACGGTAGCATAGATAGTTCAACTAATCATTGCGCGCGGCGCTATGTCGGACGACAACTGCCGCGTCACTGCCACACAAATGCATAATGTATCACGCACACATGGCACCGCGCGCACTGATAGGTTGAACCATTAATAAACAACAAATGACTGAAGAATTATTTTGGTTTTGAAACAAAAGAAAAATCAAGTTCCTTCCAAAAGTTTCAATGTCGGTCATTGAGATTTCTTTTGTTTTTTAACCAAAAATTATATTGTTTCGAATATTAATAGGTATACGTTCATCTCTTTTTCTTCTTTTCATATCGATTTTCTCAAATTGTGTCTCAACTATTCAATATTTTTTCGACCAGTATCTGTGTGTGTGTGTTTCGATAGCTCTCTCATACGCCACGTTCCTCAACCTCGGTAATTGACCAGTCGCGATGTCTGTGGCGTGTTTTTTAGGTGTCAGCAGTGCAGATATAAAGCACATACATTTCGGGCACTCTAACAGAATGATGGAAAATGATTGAAACGACAAACGTACGAGCGCTATATTTTTTACAATGCATGTCATCGAAAAGAGCGTTTTCCAAGCAGCCAAACTGTGCGGAAAGTGTCACTTTTTTACTAGTGCTTTTTTTTTCCTGTACTTTTTTAATTTTTAACTCCAACGTCAGCCCGCCGCATAGAGTTTTTATTATTTGAGAAAAGCTTAAAAAATTAGTTAAGTACAGATTATCATTCATATAAAAGGTAAAACAAAACTAATACTTAATTTAAGGCGTTTTTAATTACTCTAGATTTAGATTTCGATCAATAAATTAATTTTAAAAATTCATTAAATATGTTTGGCAGAATGAATATTTTGCTCGTGCCTTTTTGCGTTACGACGTGACGGCTATTTGCACATGCGCAGTAAAAGTTAATCTGTGGATATGTTGAGCGACCTTGAATAAGCCCGCCATTTTATTAATTTCCTGCTTGGTTCAGATATATTTTTTTATTTCCTCGCACAATGCATAGTAAAATGTTCTATGATACACGTGCGTAAGATGATTAACCGACTCGTGTCGATTTATCCACTCACTCGCTTCGCTCGCTCGTGAATAAAACACCACTCATCGGAAATCACCTACCTTCCGCACTTGTAGCATAAATAACTATTCTTTCGTTTTTTTTTTCGCTGAATATATGAGTAGTGATTATATTACATTCTTTATTCAAATTTTCGAGTTTTTTTATATTAATAATGCTCTTTATGTAGTTTCTCAATGTTTTTTTTTATGATTAAGACTGGCTGCTAAGAATACAAATAAAAAAGAAGTGTTGCCACATAAAATAAGTAAATTATTAGGTAAATTATTAGATAAATGTGTAATATCCCTTTGCTCCCTCGGCCCCACAGGAGACCGTGGTCTGAAATGGGGCCGAGGGTGATATGCTTGCTTAATTCAGGAATTAGCCAAGCATCGTGATGGATCTGATGACGTCAGCTGGATTCACTACTGGTGTAGATGATGAGAGAGTCCTCCCGGGAACTGGAAAGTGAAAAAAAAATGTTAATAAAAGAAAATCGTAACATTACTTGCGACAGAGGTCTCCTCTCTGTTAGAGGCAGAGGGTTTTAATTATAATGAACTATGAGGGCGCAGTACGGGTTGGTGGATATCACAAATGTATTTGTTTTATTATACACCGTTTGCAATCACCGTTTTTAAGAGGAAACGTGGGGTAGAGAGCGCCGACTGAATTTCCTTAGTAAAAAGTCATAATTCGAGGTTTGGCTCTCATCTCGTTCCTCCTCCAATATTGGACCAATTTAAAAGATATTCCGTAAACTGAAAATTAAAGATACATACTATGTCCCTATGTTTTCCTTTTTGATGATACATTATCTTTAGAAGCACTAGAGCCCTCAAAAAAATCTCAAAATTGCGCTGTCAACAGATGCTTAGTGTACAAAGACAAATATAATTGAAAAAGGAAAACATAGGGACATAGTACATTTCTTATTTTACCAGTTTATAGAATATCTTTTAAATTGATCCAATATTGGAGGAGAAAAGAGACGAGAGCCAAACCTCGAATTATGACTTTTTACTAAGGAAATCAGTCTGCGCTCTCTGCCCATATTTCCTCTTAAGAACTCGCTAGGCCAAGGGGCCAGCTAGACTAGCCGTGTAGTTCATGATTGTGTTGCGGGTCGCAGGGCGCGTGGCGCAAAGAAACTTGATGAAGAGACATAACAAAATATTAAATTGTATTTTTTTACATTTGTGCAAGTTTATTTATTTTTTTAATACTTCATGCACACAAATGTACAGAGGCGGACTTAATTTTAAGTTTGTGTACAGTAATCCTGTAATTTTTTTATATGATTAAAAGTTTCAACACAAAATGCATTTTTCCTATAATTCTGTCCCACCTCTGAAATTTCTTAAACTTTCTGGCCCCCCATTATGAAATTTTGCCCACCACTGGTTTAGACTAATAACTACCACAAATTACAAAGCTCGACGGCCCGCCTCAATGTGCTGCCATCCCAACGTGACACTGGCAGAATAATCAAAACGGGCTAAATTGCCATAAAAAAAAGGAAATCGTCATCACTTTATTTTTACGTGTCAAAAGAAAGATACGTGTCTAATAATTTTTAGCCTAAATAAAAACGGGACCCTATTACCAAGACTCCGCGAACCGTCTGTCTGTCTGTCCGTCTGTCACCAGGCTGTATCTCATGAACCCAGATAGCTAGACAGCTGAAATTTTCCAGGTGATGTATTTCTGTTGCCGCCATAACAACACATACTAAAAAGAGAGTAAAATATTTTTTTAAGTGGGGCCGTATTTTGCGATAATGGTACGGAACCCTTCGTGCGCAAGTCCGACTCGCACTTGGCTGGTTTTTAGAAATCTACCCGACGGACAAAAAACTAATTTTCAATAAACTACCCTATTATTGCTGATTGCTGTTTCATACGTAATAAGCCCACCGGACATGTGAAACTAAATGAAAGCTTGTAATAAAATAGATTTGATATTATTTCATGGAATGGCCCAGTCCGTTGAAAAGGGTTAGGTCTAATATCAACTAGACTTTGCTAAAAGTAAACTGTACAGAAATTTCTTTGCTTTATTGATGTTTCTTTGTATTCTATGCAGTAAAGTGCTCCCACACTGCTGTTAGTAATATTAACAAACATAAGTAAACATTTTCTAAACAAATATTTGATCACAATGTTATAAAAAGTTTTCAAGCTATGTAATGTTATAGTCTGGCAAACGAAAGTAGAGACTCAAACAGCGCGGCAAATTTAAAAAATATCAGCATAGCAACCCCAAGAACTAGTATGAAATACCTGGAACAACCTAATTTGACAATTTAGAATTATTTAAATATTACTTCGTCTGAATAAAAATACTATAGGTACATTTAGGTAGGTAATACTTTAGATATATCAATCTGAATAAAAAAAGCAACAGTATTCTATAATCATTTTGGTTTATTCACTATCAATCAAAATCTGAATCTAAGACTTCCATGAAAAAAATCATAAGAGTCACAGGAATCATTGCTTTCTACATTATTAATGAAACTTTTTAAATGATTAAATTGTGAAAATATTTACACAAAAGATAAATAGTGATTACGAATTAAAACAAAGTATCAACTTAGTAGCGTCCTATGGAAAATTAGGGTTGACATTAGTGTAGCATTGCCATATAAAAAGTTTGCAAATAATTTGAGTGTCTATTTTTGTTTGCCAGACTCTAGTAAACACAAAATTGTTAGTTAACAAATTCTACCAAATAACTAAATAGCGTTTGGCGCATCCAGTTAGAGCGCTTTTTCCTTTGTTTTGAACATAAAATAAAAGCTAATCCAATGAGCAAATCTTCTTCCATTTTCGTGTAAACGCCTCAAAAAAAAAAGATGTTAAACATTTTCTATCAGTGTAAGAGCACTGAAATTATCTAACAATACCAAACAGAGTATAACAGTTCCTAACCTAATGTAACAATTCCTAACATTTTTTATGCATGTTTGTTTAAGATAATAGCATCAATATAATATGATAATATCAATATAATAAGAATTAAGGAACATTTCCTGTCAACATGACGCATAAATATGTATGTATTTTAGATATTTGTATGTATTATGTTTATGCATTGTGTGCTTTACACGTATTTGTGTAGTGTATAGTAAGAATTCAAATGTTTTTTAGTATTTGTTGTGCGCTTTTGTTAACTGTCCTAATTTTGTAAATCTTTCTTTAGCACTGAGGTTTGCTGTCAGAGAACCCAATAATGGGTTAAGCTCGCCTGGAATAAACGACCTGCCGGTGTCTGTGTTTCCCGACAGCTAAACTGCGGGCAGGCACGTATCCAGACTTTTGATTCGGGGGGGGGGGGACAAATATTTAAACAACCATGTGAACTGTGTAAAAATCGCTGTAATCACTGTACTATAATTTTTAATAACTTAAAGAAGTAGACCATAGGTACCGTCCGACGTCCCTAGTTTAGTCACACACTTGTATTTTATTTATATTTATATTTAAGTCTTTTTCTGTTTCCACTGGCAGCCATTACGTCTAGTACCATATCAGGATCTGGCGCCAAAGCGGAATGAATAGACAATAGAGCGAGACCATTAAGCCTCTCGCCCGATATTCTATTCCTTAAAAAGGATTTTATTCTCTTTAGGCATGAAAATGACCGCTCCACAGATGCCGTTGAAACCGGAAGGGTGCCCAGAATATATATAAGCCTAAAAAAAAAAATAGGAAAGAAAATTTTGTCACACGTGTCTAAAATTTCCATAATTTCGACTGGTTTCTTATCTGTGTTTTTACACTTGGCACACAACATACTGTACTCTGCTTTTATCAGTGATTCTCCAACACTTTCTTCCCAATAAATTTTCATATATTCTAATTCACTTATCTTCCTCTCGTCCACATTTTTCGGAAGAATAATTTCTAAAGAAGAAAGCAGCTCTCTTTGATTCGCAAATCTATCTTTCATGCCAGATATCAAATCGTCCGAGCACGGTATAAAAATAGTTCTTCTGAAGTATTCTTCAGGAGTATCGCTGGGAGGTTTGCTTCGTGCAGTTTGGTGCCTTTTTTTTCAGTCAGATTTCGGGGGGGATAAATCCCAACTATCCCCCTCTCTGTATACGTGCCTGACTGTAGGAGTCTTTAAGTCAAGAGTGAATACGTTATATCTAGGCATGCATGTCAACCACATCATCGCTTACCAACTAGTGAGATACTGGTCAAGCGCGAGCCTATAAAATTTAAAACAAAATAAGCGATTCGACTGTATTTGTACAACGTTAACCTAAAAGTTAGGGGCAGAAAGAAGTGCTAATGCTTTTGTGGAACGTTTCGTCTGTCAGTATGTGAACCATCGCTGCATGGTTCATGTACTGACTAATGTTAAGAGGAATTAAGGACAGAGAGCACCGACTGAATTTCCTTAGTAAAAAGTCATAATTCGAGGTTTGGCTCTCGGCTCTTTCCTCCTCCAATAATGGACCAATTTAAAAGACATTCCATAAACTGGTAAAGTGAGATATATACTATGTCCCTATGTTTTCCTTTTTTCATTTATATTTGTCAAATTTGTACACTAAGCCTCTGTTGACAGCGCAATTTCGAGCATTTTTTGAGGGTTCTAGTGCTTCTTACGATAATTTATCATCAAAAAGAAAAGCATAGGGACATAGTATATATCTTTAATTTTCAGTTTATGGAATATCTTTTAAATTGGTCCTATATTGGAAGAGGAAACAGGCGAGAGCCAAACCTCGAATTATGACTTTTTACTAAGGAAATTCAGTCGGCGCTCTTTGCCCCCGTTTCCTCTTAAGATTTTGTTTTAATTTAGTATATGTAAGATTATGTATAATTATAAATTTTACTGTAATTCAGTTAATTTGTATTGATAATTTTCAATTTAGTTTAATTGTATGATCCAAAGTTGATTGAAATAAATAAATAATAATAAACACCTACCTCCATTTGCATTTCGATGAACCACATAATTTTTCTGATTGCATTGATTGCAAGCCAACTGAACTCCTCTGACCTGGAAAATGGAAATACCGTCATGAATGTATGCAAGTCTAGTACCTATGGAAAACAAACTAAAGATGGTGTTATTTGCTGATGACACATCTTTATTTTTTTTAATAAATAGACGTACTTGTCAGGTTGACGACGTAAATAACGCGCTACGGCAGGTTCAGGATTGGTTAGTGAACCAATCCTGAACCTGCCGTAGCGCGTTATTTAAAACTAAATTTTTGGCAGTGGCCAAAAATTTAGTTTTTATATGGTAAAAAAACCAAGTGCGTGAAATTTTCCTTGCCGAATGTCAAAAGTACTGATTGTGACATTATATTAAACAAGGAGAAGCTAGAATTCGTCGATAAAACGGTTTTCCTGGGGATCACGCTAGACTCATGGTTGCAATGGGGTCCTCATTTGGTATCCCTTGCGGGGCGGCTGAGTTCGGCGGCTTATGCTGTTGGAAAGATTCGTCGGTTAACGGATGTGGATACCGCCAGACTAGTCTATTTTAGTTATTTTCATAGTATAATGTCTTACGGTATCTTACTATGGGGAAGGGCTGCGGACATTGAGTCGATTTTTATTCTGCAGAAACGAGCCATCAGAGCGATATACAATCTTCGCCGGCGCGATTCTCTAAGGGAACTGTTTAAGGACATTAACATCATGACGGTTCCTTGTCAATATATTTATGAAAACATCATGTACGTGAGAAAGAATTTACATATTTTTAGTAAAAACGGCGACAGACATAATTACGTTACTAGAAATAGGGACCAATTAGTTCAACCAGGTTTCAGACTGGCTAAAGTAGCCTCATCTTTCATGGGGTACTGTACAAAATGTTTCAATAAAATTCCTCCCTACATTCTTGAACTGAATGAGACGAAATTTAAAACTTGTTTAAAACGCACACTATGCAGGCTGGCATATTATAAGTTGGGGGATTACATCACTGATAAAAATGCTTGGCTAAATGCTAGTCCTGCTCCACATCCACTAGGGCGCAAAAACAAGTGATATGCAGAACATTATTGTTTTGAAGTATTGTTGGACCTTCTGAAGACTGTATAAATATACCTAGCCGTTACTAAGGAGTATGCTTGAGAAAGTCACCGTTTTACAGCACTAAAGCGTATGTAGGCCCTTAACATTATGAATCTAATCAAGTCAAATTGGGCAATGTAATGAATACTGATTTAAACTTCTATATTTATCACAATGTCTGGTCATTATGAATATTGCATACGGTTGAGAAATTAGATAATTTGGGTAAAATATAATCGCTTAGGGGACCTCGTTAGTTTCGAAGGGGATTACCGTCATCTCCTTAAGCCGCGTACGGACAGCGCGTACTTACATTGGTACGTGTAGACTTTAATTTTTTTTTTTTTTATTTGTTATTGGCTCGCGTTTGACCACTATCTCGCCTGATGTTAAGTGATGATGTGGTCGAAGGTGAAGCACGCTTGCCTAGAAGCAACCTCTTGACTTGAAGACCCCTAGGTTGTATCTATCAGGAAACAAAGACGCCGGTAGGGCATTCCACTCCTTAGCTGTGCGTACAATGAAAGTATTTCCAAAACGCTTTGTGCGTATGGGTGGGATATCCACCATGTACTGATGGCGCATTGCTGTACCTCTTGTAGTCCAATGATGGAAAGGGCTAGGCGTAATCAAATTGTGCAGTTTCATCGGACACTCTCCGAAATATAACCGATAGAAAACCGACAGGCTGGCAACTCGTCGTCGGTGTTCAATAGTCGGTTACGCGGGTCCTAGAAAGCCATGTCTACACTTGCAGCTACGCGTACACTCTTGAGGAAAACGTGCCGCGCGACCTAGCTCGCAGCGCGAGCCGCCGTCTGTCGGATTTTGGTTGCGCGTGAAAGGGGACGCGCACGCCAGGGTACGCTATATTTGGAAGGCAAATGAACATGCGTGTCTATCCAGACACGCATGTTCATCAAGTTTCAACAATGAAAATATTGTCAGATTCATTGATCTTTATGAATTTTACCGGGTTTTGTGGGATAACACACTAATTAACTATTGAAACAACGATTTACGCGAAGATGCATTAAAGGCAATTACAAATGAAGTGTAAATTCCAATAGAATTATTAAAAACTAGCTGTTGACCATCCCCTAGGGCCCGTTTTTGGCATTAAAAATAGCCTGTCACTCAAGGAGAATGTAGCATTCTATTGGTGAAAGATTTTTTTAAATCGGTGCAGTAGTTTCGAGCCTATTCGGTACAAACAAACAAAAAAATCTTTCCTCTTTATAATGTTAGTATAGATGGATCGATTGACCTCGCGTTCAGGTTCGCGGCGGTCCGTACAGGAGCTGTACGCGTATCCAATGTACGCGTGGACAGCGTATTCCGACTACGCGTAACACCGGAACGCGCTGTCCGTACGCGGCTTCAGGTTAATTTAGACCCTGCAGACAGAAATAGGAGCCCCACGGAGCGGCGGCGCTCCGTCGACTTTGTCGCTTAAATAGTAATCGTACTTACCTATTCTATATTAAAATCTATGTCAACATTAAAATAATTAAAAAAACACATTTTTTTATTATCCAGGCCAAAAAGTGATGGGCATTATTCAGAAAGCTCAGTCAATTTTATTTCAATAGTTTAAATCATATCATATTGGAAATTTTTAGGGTTCCGTACACAAAGGGTAAAAACGGGACCCTATTACTAAGACTTCACGATCCGTCTGTCTGTCTGCCCGTCTGTCACCAGGCTGTATGTCATGAACCGTGATAGCTAGACAGTTGAAATT
Source organism: Orthosia incerta (assembly GCA_948252205.1). Taxonomy (NCBI): domain Eukaryota; kingdom Metazoa; phylum Arthropoda; class Insecta; order Lepidoptera; family Noctuidae; genus Orthosia; species Orthosia incerta. The sequence continues at coordinate 16,766,932 of OX411769.1, read as the reverse complement.
TTCACAGATGATGTATTTCTATTGCCGCTATAACAACAAATACTAAAAACAGAATAAAATTAATATTTAAGGGGGGCTCCCATACAACAAACGTGATTTTTTTGCCGTTTTTTGCTCGATATTAATAACGGCAATAGGTAGACGCTTGAAATATTCACTGAACATTTCAAGCGTCTACCTATTGTACACTTGAAATATTCACTGATAATGGTGCGGAACCCTTCGCGCGCGAGTCCGACTCGCACTTGGCCAGTTTTTTCTAATTGTCTGGGCATTAAGAATAATGCAGTATAAATCACTTGGTCCATAACATATATACTCAAATAATAGTCCAGACCTGACCCGTATGGAATTTTAGTTTACAAAGAACCCAATCCAAATACATCTGTTGATTTTTGAGAAGAGGCCTGAGTCCCAGCAGGGGACCGCTACAGGCCGATTATGTTTACGCTATAGTATGTCGCCTCCATGTAAATGGCTAAACACCTAACATCTATCCTCGTATCTATAAATAAACCAATAAGGTTCAAGCGTTACGTTTGTGTTACTTTTATTGATCGTAAAACCACGCCTACCTGCGTTTTCCGCCGGCCCGCCTACCAGGCCGCCAGCCACCCATATTATGGATTCTTAATCACCCGAACCTTCTTCCAACTAGGTTATGGTCAACACCCAGTCTAACTGGATGCAGTGGCATACCAGAATTTTACGTGGAGCAACTTTCTATCTGGTCTCCAAAACTCAATTACTCAGTAAAATAGTTTTAAGATAGAGAAAAGAATGGATTTCGTTCAGTTGGTTATTCATAAGTAGACATCGGATTACATGCAATATCAAAATGCCAAAATATGCATGCAAATATGCACTTAAAAGGCACCTAAAATGCAAATATGCTCTAATAAGCATGCAAATATGCACTAGAAGTATGAACGAAAAAAAAAGTTAATAAAAAAAATCAAAAATCCAACTTACTTAACTAACTAACTTATTTTATTTTTAGTTATTTTTTTTTCAAATTAGGTACATTTCAACATATAAGTTTTACATATTTTTGAAATCACCTCTTGAAATTCTTAATTTTTATACGCCACACGATGGGTATGGAAGAAAAAAATAATGGGGCCACTAAAATATGGCGCCCAAAATCCGCCATTTTTCTATTTTCCAATTTTAATGTAGCCAATGACACTCGCAAGGTTATTAACAAATCGATTGATGTATGAATCATCTAAATCGGCCAACGCGTTTGGTCCCTGGAACGCCAAATATAAACAAACATAAATACATACATAGACTGATAAACACATTACCCTCCTTTGGCAGTCGGGTAAAAACATGTTGCAACGACCACAAATGAAATTGGGACAAAGGCAGGTGAATATTAATGATGAATAAAAACGTAAAAAAGAATACTATGAGACTTACCTTCATCTTAGATGGAAGTCTGAAGTCCTATTAGACCCTTTGACACAGATAGCCACTCGAAGCACCAAACGTTATGCACGGCAAACAGCGGGTGACGTAATGCGGCATTGCACAAGGGAAGTCTATTCTAGAAGAATAAAGGTTACAATGCCTTCGCAGTGTTTCACCTCTGACAGCAACTTTGTGTCCGTGAAAATAAAGATCACTTTGATGCAAATCAGGTGTAAAATAACTGTGAGCAGATTGTAACTGCAATGCGCAGGGCACAGGATGGCGATCAATACTTCGATGATAGATATATTATGCAGTTCTGTTATGTATTTCACCTAATTTGCGGATGTAGTTCCTTTCTGCCGTAGTCAACGCCATCTGTCAATGATAGCAGTTACTAAGTGTAGGGCAAGGTAGGATGCATCCGGGAATGGGGAATGCATACTTGCAACCACTAGGGTACAAAAACAATTGATAAGCAGAACATTATTGTTTTGAAGTATTGTTGGACCTGCTGAAGACTGTATGAATATAGTTTTATTATATAAACTCATTTGTTTTACTTTTGTTTTACTGCGCAGCACATGTTTGAGTACTATGTACGAACTGTAAATCTAAAAAAATACTGTACCGTGCTATATGTCGTTCGTTGACGTGTGTGCCCTGGCAGTTGAGTGTGTCATGCTCTCTCTAATATCTATCTGATGGTGGCACATGTGTTGGATCATTCGGTTCCCTTCATGATGGTTGAGCTGAGTGGTGCCGATCCAAGCGTCATGTTCGTGAACGGGCGCCATCAGTTGGGATTGGTCATAACTTAGCTGCCTCGGCCTGTTCTTGTATATTTTTTAATTGTTTGTTACTCTAGACGCTTTTACGTACACGTCTTTTTACATCGTCCTCACATATATATATTTTTTCAACAAGAATGATGTAACCAAAAACTTGTAATTAAAACTGATGAAAAAGAGTGTCCGTGGAGTTTCTTGCAAATTCTTATCCATTGAGACCTACAGACGCTTGCGAATTTGCAACTACAGTCATCTTTTTATTAATTTTTTGTTTGACAATTCAAAAGTGCCCTAAGGTTTATTTGAAATAAATAATTTTGATTTTGATTTTCGAATCGTCGCTGTATTGAAAAAAAAAGTATTCACGAACCGAGTAAACCGTTTATTTACAAGTCATTGCTAACACCATCTATATCCATGGAACGGAACCGAACGCAATCGATATTCTTAGAAAAATAATCAGCTTGATCAGAGGAAAAACGCTAGTTACGTCGGCACGGTTTCTTTGTATAGGATGAGGCATCTGTATATATTATTATTATATTATTATTGTGTCTTATATTATCTGTGCTCAGGGCTTACTTGCATAAATGTATGTAAATAGCGAGCATACATAATAGTACATTATGATTTAAGTGCGGTAAGTTGAAAATTACAGCCGAGGCGGTATTGCAAGCAGAGGCTGTAATTATCAAAGCGCACGTATGTCATACGACGTTTTATAACATATTTGCGAGAAAATAAATAAAACTCGCACTTTCTTAAACGAATAAATCTTTAATCACACTCAAGCTTAGAAAAAATTGTAAAATTTTGATTATTACGTTGCCAGTTGGCATTTTTTATGTTGTCAAGTTATTAATATTAGTTAAAATTGAAGTCTCTCTCTCACTCTCTTGAGTATAAGTAGGAGAAACGAGACCACACAGTTCTGCAGTCGGTGGCGACGATGGTGGAATGTACGCGTGTGTGCTCGTAGATGGTCGAGAGTCAACACTTGGCTCCTTTTACATTATAAATATCGTCGTCTTATGACGAAGCATGCAAAGGTAAAAAATACAATAATTATCATCACAAACAAAGAAAAAGTGTACTTCTAAACACAGCTGGCTAATTGGTCATCACCACGGTACCCACATATTTATTTTGTTAGGATCGTAAGTAAATATGATTGACAAGAACACCAGTTTCTGCCTGAGTGCGATAACTATAGTCTCGGAGACCGCTTACTGTTTATTGCTAGTAATGTTTTGTTTATATATGTATATATATATATATATATTTATATTAGGTATACATGTATTATATTTATATAGATAGGCAGATTATTTGTGAGGAGAGTTTGTGTATGTGTGTTGGTGTTAGGTTTTGTCTAAAGGATGAATGTGTTGTGATTTTGTAAAAGTTATGTTTTACTTTAATATAATTTAAGTATTTTTTATTTAATAATTTCAGTTTAAGTAATTTTATTTAATGATTTAATTTAAGTAATTTTATCTGGTTACTCAATTTAATGATGTAATATAATCCCTTAGTTTTCTTTTGTAAATATTAATACTTTTACACTCTTTAATTTCATTTGGTAGTTTATTATACAATTGGACCCCTTCATATAAAAAGTTCTTTTTTCCATATTTTACAGTCCTAGGAGAATGCAGAACCAGCTCGTTTCTATTTCTTAGGTTATATGTGTATGTCTTTTTTGTTAGTTTAATGTTGGTTTGTGTAGCATTATCTAAGATCTTTTTAACTAAAATACATATATAGTAATTGTATAGTTGAGACAGATTGAAGAGTTTAGTTTTCGCATATAGTTTATTTATTTATTTATGTACACACAAACACACTATAGTTCTTTGGTAGGTGTTAAAAAGTCGTAGCAGTATAACCGTTTTATAATTTTGTTCTGTGTCCTCTGCAGGGGATTGAGGTTGGTTTTTGATGCCGATCCCCATATCTCAATTCATGACGTCTCAACTCTTGACGTCTACATGCACCATTTATGCCGAATATTAATACAACCTGAAAAGAGATAAAAACAGCGTACAAAACGCCTATATTGTAAAGAAATACGAAAGTGAAAGAAGTTAATAACAATAATTTAGTTTCAACTGACCTTTGTTGCCAAATATCGGCAATCCGGAGTTTCTTTTAGAAACTTCTTGAAATGTCAGCAAAAAATACTTTCGACTTTTTACTCACATGGCCACTTGAGCGTCTTCTTAGAAATGTTGGAGTATGACTTGATATCAATACCATGTTTTGTTTTCATAGTGCTTATTAGCATTGAATAGTAGCACCACAATTAACTTGTCTTATATTTTTGAAAAAGTTGCATGAAATAGGCTATCAACACACTTTCAGAAAATGAAATAAAAATAAAATGAATTTGCATCTTTGCTTGTATTCCATAAGATGAAATTTTGATACGCTATATATCGGGCAAGAGGCTTAGAGTAGCCTTTTTCGCTGCCTCTGAGACTTCTGGCAGTGTCGAATTAAATTCATCATTACTTGACGACATTTTCAAATAAAAACAATACAGCGAAAAGAAAAAGCGTGCGGAATAATTTTTACTTGTTCACAAATTAGCGATGCGCGTGTTAGAATCATGAATGGAACTCTATATAAAAGTATTGATATCTACCAAGATAGCAAGCTTTGAATGTCAAGATGGCTGTTGGTTATTTACTGTGTATCAGAGATCCAATGTATGTGGTGTGTAAGGGAAGGATTTTATGAATTAAAGCACAGAAAGACAAGACTAGGTATTTATTTAAATAAGGCTTGTCAATTAATTCATATTTAGAAGGCTCATCGAGCTTACTGCCCATTCGCTAGACCTAGTTCTCGTGGGGAAGAAGGGCAATAAACCCCACGGAAGCCATTCATAGTATTTATCGATATCTTTTACAACCCCAAAGTATTTACAATATTATAGAATCATAATAACAAGGATAAGGCAAAGGACATAGACTAGCCCTTATATCAATATTACATATTAAGAGTAAAGACCATAATATGATATAAATACAGTTTCAACGCAACCATTAGCAATAATAAAGTTATTATATCAAATAACTTACGTTAGCCTTGTGTAGTCGATCTTACATCAATTATTAATGATAAAGGAAATATAATAATATATCTGGCCTGTACTGGCTTGTAGTTCACAGAAAAGTAAGTCGGCTTATCCATTACCCAATATTTTATAATCTCGGGTCTATCAGTGTCTCAATACATCCAATATGAGAAAATGGCGCGGTATCCCGCCATTTTCAATATTGCTTTAAATAATCTCACAATTAGATGAACAATAATAAATTATCATGTAATGAATCCATTTTAAAACGTAACAAGACCATTAAGGAATTTAAGAACACCTCTTTAGTAATTCTTAATCAATATTCGAAAGAACATTGATACTAACAGACAGTATTGTACTAAATGTTTCAAAGGACTTATAATACTAATATAGCAAGATAAAATCCAGGATACATCACAATAATCATAACAAATTACGTAATAATTTATAGGAATATCATCAATGTAGCTTAATACAAGTTTAAGATTCATTTCCTGTACACAACAATATTTACTTAGGTGGGTACTCTTTTCGATTTGTAGGTAGTTAACACAATAATAATTTAGGTCGGTACTTAAACATTTGTCGGTAAGCGCTTAATAAATATGACAGGTATGTATTATGTAGCAAACCATTGTCACTTGAAAAATGAAAATTCATGATTTATGACGTCACACATACTTCAAATTCTAACACGCGCGTGTTAGAAAGCTTTGAATGTCAAGATGGTTGTTGGTTACTGTGTTAGAAACATGAATGGAACTCTATATAAAAGTATTGATATCTACCAAGATAGCAAGCTTTGAATGTCAAGATGGCTGTTGGTTATTTACTGTGTATCAGAGATCCAATGTATGTGGTGTGTAAGGGAAGGATTTTATGAATAAAAGCACAGAAAGACAAAACTAGGTATTTATTTAAATAAGGCTTGTCAATTAATTCATATTTAGAAGTTCAAGAAGGACATCAAACTCCACGGAAGCTCTTTCATAGTATTAGCGATACCTTTTACAACCACATAAAGTATATACAATGTTATAGAATCAAAATAACAAGGATAAGGCAAAGAACATAGACTAGCCCTTAAATTAATTTTATCTACACTCACAACGTAATGTTCCTAATATGAATTCAAAAACTATTGCATAAACACGTACTTTATATTCGTGGATGGGTAAAATTTAAAAAAAAAACATTATAGTGCAACATTTTCCTTCGATTTTCAAACAACTGCATCATCAAATAACTTTTTTTTCTATTACGATACAGGACAAATCCAAGAAGTTAATCACTGGGAGATTCCATCAATTATTAAAAAAAATTAAAATGCCATTTTTATAGTACCTAATAAAAAAATAATGATTTCAATTTTAACTTGTCTGTGACACACACACACACTGCGATTTTTATTTGCGCGAACTTTTATCTCTTTCCACCTGTTCATAGAGCTCAAAATATTCGCGCGAAATAAATTCGCGCTGCGGTGCGTTGGATTCTGTTGCAAAACACGGATTTCATGCGGTATTATTGCCGCACGATTTTTTTACCGCAATGCGAGCAGCTTCATACAATTCCATAGGTCGCAGAATGGGCGGAAAAATTCGCGCAAATAAATATCGCAGTGCATGTGCTAAGCCTTAGCGCATGCGCGGATAATGCGGTGATGTGCTGGGTTTTGGCGCCATTTATGCGTTTTGCAGGTTTCGATGTACTGAATTTCATGACTTTTTCAAATTCTTGCTTAAAATTTCTGATATACTCATCACATTCACTAGTGAAGAAAAATTGACGCCGCAAAATATTTTATATGCGGTGAAGGAAATTACTCATAATCTCTTACCAGCAAAGTCGAGATTATTATATGATGCGTTTATCACGACTTTATGGCATGGAAAATGCAAAAAAAAGATTAAGTAGGTTCAATCCCCCATTCGTGTGAATACTATTAAAAACCTCGCCTACGGCTCGGTTTTTAAACTCACACTCATGCTTTAATACCCCTTATTATGCAACAGTATCATAAACTACTATAACATATCAGGAATAAAGGCCATAATATTATATAGAGTTAAACTACATCTCAATTTACCATCCCATAAAACCCATTTCTATTCCCACTCCTTCTCTGTTCATGCAGTACGATTGTGGAACTCACTTCCACCTAAAATCCGTGACTCTCAAAATGTAACTTTATTCAAGAAATGAGTCAAAGAACATTATCTCTCCACTATCTTGTAATGTTTATGTGTATGTATTTTTATTTTCTATATTTATTAAGTTAAGGTATATGTGTAATTTATATATGACCACTTAAGTTATTTTTGTCTATTTTAAGTTTCCTTGTTCTTTCTACACACTGTGTCTTCGTTTTAATCATCCAACTTTCCTGTCGCAGGTCTGCTGGAAGAAATTTCTATTGAAATAAGCAGTACTTTTGTGCTCTTCAATCTGTATTATTTCTTTTCTCTGTAAAGTGTTTTGTGTGTACATAAATAAATAAATAGATAAAGTTTCAACACAACCATTAGCAATAATAAACGTATAATATCAAATAATTTATAGTTAACTGAATTTACCTGTAAGTGAAAATCAACCGAAATTATACTTCAATGCTGCATCCTCGAGATTTAATACACAATTAAGTACAGTCCCCAATGTACTGCAATGCCATACAGTTAAAAGACTAAAATAAAAAGAAATGTTCTTTTGATAGTCTCTGTCAATGTCATCTGTCAATGGTCACGTCATTCGTTTTAGAGTTCATCCCATTCCACAATATTTCAGGGTAAATTTATAGCATTTATTTTATTTTTAAAACAAATACCAAATTATATAGTTGATCGAAAATGATTGCAACATCCGCAAAGAATTTACGGATTCTTTGCGGATGTTGCAATCATTTTCCATTTGAATTTTTGGTAAGATTAATTTTAATACAGAGTGAAAAGAATTTAGTGTCCCATAACTTGCACCTTTGTTAAATTCCTCTGAATTAAAATCCTCTGATTTAAATTAAATTTTTTGATAAATTAAATTGAGATACAAATTTAAGTGATCAACACTATAAATTGAATAAAACAAAGCCACCTTAAGGGTGGCATTAAACTTGCTTATAAAATTTCAACACATTGTCTATTGCTTCAGTACGAAAGACAAAAAGATAGATTTAAGATACATTTTTGCCCTCCGTACAATTTCCTGACAATATAGCCCAAGCCGGGTAAGTTTTTCCCACTTAAGAAGTGATTTCCTGGAAGGAGATAATAAATTATTCTCACTAGGTTTGAGAAACATTATCTCAGAAGCAAAGAGTTTTATCTAGGGTAATTATGATTGAATAGGCCAATAATGGAACGATAATTATGCCAGTCGCTCCGTAGATTATCGTCTTCTGTTTGGTGTGGATAAATACAAAAAACCGGATTATTTATATAATAAACTTGGGTGGATAGCGAGTGGACGGGAATGTGGGAGAAGGCTATGCTCGCAGCAACTCTCGACGCAATCGCATAATACAGCAGCGTTCAGAGGCAGCTTTCGTTATGCGGGTTCCAAAGTTTGGAATAATATGCCACCACCGATCAGAACAGCAAACACAATGGACACGTTTAGGAGACGTTTACAGCAGTATCTGGTGGGGGCGCAACGTAAGCTGGATATGAAAGAAAGAAAGAAAGAAAAAATATTTAATTGCCACAAAACGACATACAAACATTTCATTTCAAGAACAAGAACAGTGGTTACATATTTTGAAAACTAAATGAACTGAATGCCTCAATAGTATGACGCATTAGCCTACCTACCCACTCCTTATTTATTGTCACACTCACCTTATTTATTTATTCTTAAGTAGTGTACCTACATGTATTTTTTATTATTTGTAATATACACATCTATTCTTATCTTTTATGTAAGTAAGTACTTGTTTTATGTACACATTTAGTTACTATAAGACTGCTTGACGTCCGTCACGTCGTCGGTCACAGGTCCAGTTGAAAACCAGCGTCGGGCACTAGTTGCCCGACATTTTGCTGAACTGGTCCTATTTGGCGCAGCCGTGGGACACACAATGTTACTTTTATATTGTTTGATTGTATTTTTTTTATATTGTTGTTGTTTAGTCTAAGTTTTTCTTTTTTTATGTTTGTGTTGTGTGCTCTGGCTTGTGTCAAATAAATGTGTTTTCTTTCTTTCTTTCTTTAGGCATCTTATGATAAGAGCAAAAGGTGAAAAAACCATTAAAAAGAAACAGAACTATGCAACGGTATTATAAAGGCGTGTATATCATAGGCATCTGGGTCATCTTTCCACGATAAATATACTGCATACTTTTTTTCTAGGTGTAAACAAATCTATTACAGATTAGCCGAAATTTGGTTTAATAAGCTTAGTCTACATCGGTATTCGCCACCAGATATTCGCCCTAAATTTTACAATTGCAGATTTTGTTGATACGTGCAATGGACTGTTATCTTTTCTAAGAAGAACGTGAAAATTTTATTTATTTTAAAATAAAAACACTTAGGCTCACGAATGCTGCCAGTAACTCAAGAAAGGTTATGTGTTGTTTCATTTTACTAATTGACGAAAGGATTAGTAATATGCACACTCTTTACACACAGGCTGCACTCCACACTGAATGCGAAAAATCAATAAATATTTCCAGTTCACAGGAGCCATCATGAATTGTATTGATATTTCTGAGCGATATTTGATTCCACCTAAGGACTTATGGATATGTTTGCCTTATAGTTGTCATCAGACTTCAAAAGTGCCAAATATTTATCCCGTTCTAATTATTTAGTATATGCCCCAACCATACGATATGGCTGGACATGCAGCTGTTAATGTAACAATTAGTTTTGCAAAGTCTCGGTTAACGACGTTATATTTGCGGGTATATTTATAGATTAGTTTCTATATCCTCTTAACTTTATGGTCAAGTAATTTCAGATACATACACATCATCACATTATCAGCCTATTAATGTTCCCACTGCTGGGACACATGGCTCCTCTCTGTGAGAGGGAATGGGCCATTATCCACCACGCGGGCCTAGTGCGGGTTGGTGGATGTCACATGTCTTCGAATTTTTGTTTATAGTACTTGCCGGTTTCCTCACGATGTTTTCCTTCACCGTTTTGAGAGCAGTGGTGATGAAATAATTTACACAAAGTAAAGCGCCTGCCGGGCTCGAACCCACGACCTACAACTTGTAAGTCGCGGTCGATACCACTGGGCCACCACTGCTCTCGTACATACATAGTGAGTTGAAATCCTAAGAATTTGCAGATCCGGTTTGGCATCAATGAACTTTTTTCTAAATTGATTACTAAACCTAATCTATCAAAGGTTTGTATTATGGAATTTGATTTTGTTTGATCCATGTAAAATGCTGGTATTCAGCTGAATCCGGTTAGACTGGAAGCCAACCCCAACATACGAGTAGTTGGGAAAAAGGCTAGGCAGATTGCTTCGTACTGAATTTATGTCTTAAGGGTACACTAGTCGACGGCACCACCTATTTTGTGCGCGGGGTTAAAATGCATTTCATATCAACCGACAACACGTGCGGAAGAGATAGATGCTGTGATGAGCAGTAGGAAGCTAGTTCACGTACGAATACACACTTTTGCAAATTTGTAGCGAAATGGATAATTATTTAGGACGAAACCGAGCGCGCGAAATTTTATAAACAGACCTTTGGCAGTCTAGATATCATGAAAAAACGACTAAATCTATCTGTTCAAAATAAAATTATTTGCATTGTTGAACTGCTAATCTATCCCTGCATGGAGGCCGTTTTGCAATTTTCCGTCTTCTTATGGTATTTATTTGCGCCCATAAATGCGTTAAAATTAGTGTCGAAATGTGGAACTTTCGACGCTCATAACTTTCAGATATATATTTTTTTTATATTTTTTTGGCTCCATACAGGGCTAGATAATGATGAGACATATTGATATCACTTTTTATTTTGAACGTATATCGTCAAACAGTGGCATAATCCCTAGTCTACGTTTGTATGGAAGAATTTTCGACTAGTGTAACCTTAAGGCAAGAAACATAAGTATCGCCTATACAATGACAAATATAATACCACTGTATGACCATGCCGTCTCAAATGGGACAGAACTGGATTGAGTAAATTAGTAAACACTACAGCTGGACTTAGTCTGGCACCGGCCAGACTAAGTATAAAGACAAAGACAAAGATATTTTATTTCAAGTAGGCCACCAAGCGGCACTTTTGAACGTTACATTTAACAAATAATAATAGTTGATTCTACCGTGCATTCGGAAAGTAGCTTGTAATGGAGAAGAATGCACAAGAAACTCCATACTTACTCTTTTAAAAAAAAAAACTTACGTTTATACAATACAAATATATTTATACAGTCTTCAGAAGGTCCAACAATAATTCAAAACAATAATGTTCTGCATATCACTTGTTTTTGCGCCCTAGTGGCTGTGGAGCAGGACTAGCATTTAGCCAAGCATTTTTATCAGTGATGTAATACCCCAACTTATAATATGCCAGCCTGCATAGTGTGCGTTTTATACAAGTTTTAAATTTCGTCTCATTCAGTTCAAGAATGTGGGGAGGAATTTTATTGTAACATTTTGTACAGTACCCCATGAAAGATGAGGCTACTTTAGCCAGTCTGAAACCTGGTTGAACTAATTGGTCCCTATTTCTAGTAACATAATTATGTCTGTCGCCGTTTTTACTAAAAAGATGTAATATACCTATTACCCTTTATACATTGTTGAGTTGGTATGAACTAAAGGATTTTTTTAAATTTAGATCTCCTGTACTTTTATGTATTAAAAATGTCGGTGAGATAAACTGTTGATGTAGATCAGAACGTTTACAAATATTCTTAATCGATAAGTTTTTCTTGAATTTGTTTGCGTATCGTTGGATCTTACGCCTCAGTTATTTTTCATCGTCGTGTTTTCTTTTCCCATGATCTTTTTCACCGTATTTAAAGTATTGAATTTGAAAGAAAATAAAAATACGTTGTAGCAATGCAATGAGGTAGGAAAACTATGGACTATGGAGACGGCATATTCTACTATATGAAGAGTAGTTAAAAAAATATCTATAATATCGACACAGGCATGTCAAAAAGCGTTTTGTCTCTTTTTAACTAACCAAGAGCTGCATATGAAAAGAGAGACATCTAAATGTTTGTCAAGGACTAAACTTGGTAACACTTTTGAGTAACGTCAAAATCATGTCTATGCGTGACCGGTCGCCATGTTGATTGCCGAGTAAAATTGGTAGTTGTGTGCCGTCAAACGGGTGCAAATGGGCAGCCATCTTAATTGCCCGATTTTTGTAGGTATGCACGCTAATTTCGTAGGTATGGCAAGTCCATAGGTTTATAAGTCAGTGTAGCAATGCAACACATGAAGAACGAATGACGCGACCATTGACAGATGACATTGACAGAGACTATCAATAAAAAAATCTTTTATTTTTAGTCTTTGAACTGTGTGGCAATGCAATACATTGGGGACCGTACTATATTGTGTATTAAATCTCGAGGATGCAGCATTGAAGTATAATTATAAATGCACATGAAACACATTAAATCGACGAGTGTGATTACTGATACGCGGTGAATCACATTAGAGAAAGCAAACTACAAAGCAAAAACTGAGTGATCTTTTCTCTTCGTGCTTCAACCATATCAACAAAAACTCTTAGTCTAGTGTAATAATTAGGGTTAGTGTACGAACCGTACACAAACCCTAATTATTATAAGACTGCTGTTATAAGCTACTATAGACAATTACGCGACAAACAAAGATTAGAAATTGGAATACCATAATTATGGGAAAACAGCACTAATCAATAAAATAATTCTTGTTATGTCATCATTGATTTACAACAAGTTGCCTGACGATGTCCACAAGTTACCTGGGGGTTGACCATAAGCTCTTAGAGCGGTATAAATATGAGATCGAGTAAGTGACAGATGTATACACGTCAGATACATCTGTCCCTTATTCGATCTCAAATTGATACCGCTCTAAGAGCATATGGTCACACCTGTACATCAATTTAATTCGAAGTTGCAAACATTCTTAGTGAATAAATGTTATTATAATATTATAATATCAAGGAGTACTTACTGGATAAAAACATAGGTTGAGATACATACATAAAAACCGTTTAAAATCATAATACTCTTTTTGGCTTCGCCGTCGCCGTCGTCGGGTAAAAGGCGAACTTTAATCATTGAATATATTTTTCTGCGTAGATTTTGCTATTAAGGCGCTACATATTATTAAATTTGATTGCTTGGAAAATACTTCAAATCGTAAAAATCTGTTGTTGTTTAATTACAATAGTGGACGGACGTACGATCGCGCGCGCGTGCTCTAGTTAAGAGTTTTCTGCAGACGCAGCACAACACCGTCGCGTCACCGCGGTGTACATACGTCGATCTATCGGGGTCATTGCCATGACCTAGTTACAAGTGCGGAAATCATGAAGTGTTTACAATAATTTATTGTTTAGGTGTTTAACTCGCCCTAACAACTAAATAATGGCTGCACAGTCATTTAAGATAAAAACTGACCTGGAAAAGCGGTTGTATGACTGTTACATCCAGGAGAAAACGGATAGAGAAAACCTGCAACTTATGGTACGTAAACTGAATGATCACATCAATAGCTAACATGACCAAGTACAAGCCCTTCGAGGAGAATTAAATTGCTTGAAGGAAAAAAAAGAAACTGAAGAACCTTTAAAAAAACAGGAAAGCGAGACAACAATATTTTCCCAGCGTACTAAAAGTGACGTCGAATATTGCACAGACGAGGATGAACTCGCTAAAGAGACTGAGTGGATAAGGGCCAAGAGCAGGAAGAAAAGGAAGCTCAACACCTCCCTTTCTCCAAAACAACAACCCGGATCAAGTGCCCAACAAACAGAAAAACAAAAAAATGCGAAAGAGACTTCCGTCAAAAAAGTGCCCCCACCACCGCCAATCATAATAGACGGAGTTAAGAACTACCAATCATTCTACGACTCGCTAACTGAAACCATACCAGCCGAATCATTTACCGCTAAAATGATGAATGGGGATTGTGTGAAGGTGAACGCCAAAACAGAAGACTCTTATAGAGTAATTTCCAGGCTTTTGACAGTAAAAGAATACCTTTGGCATTCGTACGAAAATAAGCAGGCTAGACCAATTAGAGTTGTTGTGAAGAAATTACATTCCTCTTGCCAACCTGATCGTATCAAAGACGATCTAACATCACAAGGACTGAAAATAGAAAACTTAGACAACAAATTGAGCTGGAAGAGTAAAGAACCACTCAATATGTTCGTTTTATCATTCAATAATGACGAAGATGTCAACAAAATCTATGGCATAAAGTACATTTTAGGGTGTAAAATTGAAATACACCCACTCAAAAATCCTAAACTCATTCCCCAATGTAAGAGATGCCAGGCATATGGGCATACTCATAAATACTGCAGAAATGAGCCAAGGTGTAAGCATCTTACAGCCAACTGTACCAAATCTCCGCAAGAGAAGCCAAAATGTGTTCACTGTGGTCTTCTTCACCCTGCCAACTATAGAGGGTGTGAAGTAGCTAAACAGATACAAATTCTGAAAAATAAAAATATTAAAAAGAAACTTGTGGTACCAACTACCCAGCAGTCTCTTACCCCACAAAATCGTGATAAACAGGCACAGAAAGCAAGTGTTCAGTCAACTGCAAAACCCATGCAAGTAACAAACACTGTTTCCTACGCGGAAGCTGCAAAACAAAGGTCACAGCCTTTGAATCTAGATGATAAGATTAATCAGATCTTAAAGTATATTACCTCATTTGACAAGAGATTAGAGAAGCTAGAATTCAGCACTAAAACAGCTCTGTTAAATCATCCAAAATGAATAAAACTCTTAAAGTAATGGCGTGGAACTCCAATGGACTCCTCAAACATCAAAATGAGTTGCAGGTGGTCCTAGACACAGAAAATATAGACGTGTGTTTGGTCTCCGAAACGCACTTTACTAAACAATCTTTTGTCAAATTTAGAGGATACATGGTATATAATTCGCTGCACCCTGACAACTCTGCCAGAGGAGGTAGCGTGGTTATAATCAAAGACAACATTAGTCACTACTTGCAGTGTAAATATGAAGAACAAGACATTCAAGCTGTGGCAGTATCTGTTAAAACCAAATATTGTCACGTGTCTATTGCAGCCATATACTGTCATCCACGGCATATGATAAGAAAAGAACGATATTTACAACTCTTTGAACTATTAGGCCAGAGATTTATCCTAGGCGGCGATTTT
Source organism: Orthosia incerta (assembly GCA_948252205.1). Classification (NCBI taxonomy): domain Eukaryota; kingdom Metazoa; phylum Arthropoda; class Insecta; order Lepidoptera; family Noctuidae; genus Orthosia; species Orthosia incerta. The sequence continues at coordinate 16,751,304 of OX411769.1, read as the reverse complement.
AATGCTAAAAACACGCATTGGAGTTCAAGACTTACTACAACTAAGAGAAGGCAGCTCTTAAGTGCAGTTAAAGAAATAAATTCAGAAGTTATGAGCACGGGTAAACCAACGTACTGGCCCACTGACCACCAGAAAATACCGGAACTTATAGATTTTTTCATATGCAAAAATATATCCGCCAACTACATCCATTTGGAGGAAGGTTTTCATATGAACTCGGACCACTCCTCGATTATATTAATGCTTAGTCAAAAAATCCTACTCAAAGAAAGCCACTTAACCCTGGTTAATAAGTTTACAGATTGGGAAAGTTTTTCCCTTGATCTAGATAATATTATCGACCTTAAAACGCCGATAAAAAAGCAAGATCATCTTGACTTAGAAGTAAACAAATATATTGTTAATATCCAACAATGTGCGTGGAACAACACACCGCAATTAAAACGTAAATATAAGGGATTTTACTATCCTAAGGCAATTGTAGATTTACTATCTGAGAAAAGGAAACAAAGGAAGCTGTGGCAGCAAACAAGGTGCCCGCGAGATAAAACAACACTAAATAACCTAACTAAACGATTAAAGAGGAAAATTCTACAGTTTGAGGAGGAATCTCTGAATACTAAACTTTTGCAGCTATAAATCAACGGATTACTCCCTTTGGAAAGCTACAAGAAATCTGAAAAAACCAATTAAACAAATACCACCCATCAGAGATAGCGACGGAAAATGGGCCATAAGCAATGACCAAAAAGCATTAAGGTTTGCTCAACACTTAGAAGAAACTTTTCAACCCAATGAAAGCTCGATAGAAATACTTGAGAGTGAAAGATTGTCACAAAACCAAAGAATTAAGCTTGTGACTCCTAAAGAAGTAATGAGAGAAATTCAAAATAACATTAGCTCGAAAAAGTCTCCGGGTTACGACCTCATTACAGGGGAAATTCTTAAACATCTCCCACGCAAAGCCATAGTAAAGCTGACCAAGCTTATCAATGCTGCACTTATCCTAAAATATGTACCTGAGCCATGGAAGGTCGCTGAAGTCATTATGATTGCGAAGCCAGGGAAACCACCCCATGAAGCATCATCGTATAGACCTATTTCTCTGTTGCCCGTGTTATCAAAGCTTTTCGAAAAACTGTTATTGAAACGGTTAAAACCAATAATAGAAAATAAAGACCTTATTCCAAATCATCAATTTGGCTTCAGGGAAAAACACTCAACAATAGACCAGGTACATAGAATAACAAACATTATTGAAAAAACGCTTGAAAATAAGGAAGTCTGCGCCACCGTGTTTTTAGATGTCGCGCAAGCTTTTGACAAAGTTTGGCATAAGGGTCTATTATTCAAGCTCAGACGCATGCTACCAGAATTTGCAGATATTCTAGAGTCGTATATAACTAATAGAATGTTTAGAATACGGCAAGAAGACGCATATTCAGAGCTAAAAGCTATAAAAGCTGGGGTACCTCAAGGAAGTGTGCTAGGCCCAATTTTGTACTTGTTATACACATGCGACATCCCAGAACTGGAAAATAACACCATTGCGACCTTTGCAGATGATACTGCAATTATGGCTACTGGATCGGACTTATGGCCACAGAGAAGCAGTAGAAAAAGTTCAACTAGCTGTGAATGAAGTTTATGATTGGACACAAAAATGGAAGATCAAACTGAATGAGTCAAAATCAATTCACATTGACTTCACAAACAAACACTTGGACTATCACCCAATCTACATAAATGGCATGCAAGTGACTTATGCTAATACAGCTAAATACCTTGGCATAACTCTCGACGCCAAGTTGCGTTGGAAAGCTCATGTCAAAAAGAAAAGACAGGAACTCGACATACGTTATAAAAGTATGTATTGGTTACTCGGAAGGAAATCCTGTCTATCAATACATAATAAAATAACCATATATAAGCATTTACTGATGCCAATTTGGACGTATGGTATCCAACTTTGGGGCTGTACAAAGCAACGTCAAACTAATCCAACAATTCCAAAATAAAGTGCTCAGGGATGCTGTAAATGCACCCTGGTACATAAGGAATGACGATCTTCACCGTGACCTTAAAACGGAATTCGTCACCACCATCATCCAAAAATTTTCTGAAGCCCACGAACACAGACTTCATCGACACGTGAATGTTGAGGCTATCCAGCTGCTAGACAATACAGACTTAGTGCATAGACTAAAAAGAACTAAACCTTTTGAATTAGTGTAGTGTAAAGTGAATGAATAATAGTGACAACGCTGTGCTATACACATAACACATGAACATAGTGTTTTTAAATTATATCAGAATCTAAGAAAGTGCTGCGGACTTGTGTAAAAGTGCAAATGGACACTATTCTTAGTTTTAACATAATCTATCACGTAACATATTAACTTAGAGTTAAATTGCTTATTAGTCTTTTAGGCTAGATCGTAATTAATTATTAAGAATTTTGTTCTTACTAATAAAGTATAAAAAAAAAGTACGTAAAAATCACAGTTTTTTTTATATTTTCCTTTTTATGCTGAAGACCTTGAAAATTGAAATGTGTTCTAACACATTTCAATTTTCTAGGTCATCTGGAAGTGGGTTACGTTTATCATCATTTTTATCAATGACTGGTGGATAAATAAAAAACCTAATCTACTTCCCTATATTGATAAGAATGATTTAAGATGTTATTATCTCAATAACCGTTTGAGCTATATTAATGAAATTTTCGGTTCTAGTTAAATTAAGGGTTTTAATAAATAAACCAAATTTCATGTTTCTATCAATCATCACCAATCAATACATATTATACTGCCGTCATTACGATTAAGGACGTTGTAGGGGCAGGCGTGTGAATAGCCGTGCTCCTAGGGGCGGTATGAGAACTTATTACGGCTTCACACGTGGATGCGTGGAAGTCCAATTTCGTCTATATTTAGCCTATAGGAAGCCATTGGGGACCATTCGACGTGAAAACCAACGAGAAAATTGCAAATCGCTTACCGAGGCTGCCGCACACCAGACGTTTCTACTTCAAATTTAAAACGGAGAAAAAAATGATAAACAAAAAAAATCACTGCACGAAACGATAAAAATATATTATTATTTATGTAGGGCAAAAGTGTGGGTTAAGGGTTAAGCCGACGGCACGAACTATTTTGTGCGCGGAGTTAAAATGCATTTTATATCAACCGACAACACGTGCGGAAGAGATTGATGCTGTGATGAGCAGTAGGAAGCTAGTTCGCGTACACACTTTTGCAAATTTGTAGCGAAATGGATAATGATTTAGGATGAAACCGAGCGCGCGAAATTTTATAAACAGACCTTTGGCAGTCATGAAAAAACGACTGAATTTATCTGTTCAAAATAAAATTATTTGCATTGTTGAACTACTAATCTATCCCTGTATGGAGGCCGTTTTGCAATTTTCCGTCTTCTTATGGTATTTATTTGCGCCCAAAAATGCGTTAAAATTAGTGTCGAAATGTGGTACTTTCGACGCTCATAACTTTCAAATATTTTCTTTTTTTACTTTTTTGTTCCATACAGGGCTAGATAATGAATGATGAGACAAATTGATATCACTTTTTATTTTGAGCGTACAACGTCAAACAGTGGAATAATCCCTGGACTACGTTTGTATGGAAGAATTTTCGACTAGTGTAACCTTAACGTTGGATCTAATTTTATATAGACGTGGCTTTTCATAAAATAAAGTTTTAATAAATCATATGTACTTTTTCATTTTAGTAAAAAATATATAATAAAATACGTGATACTGCAAAGAAAAGACGTTTTGTGGCTAGAGACACCTTTTTTACTTAGTAATTAATTAAATGTATTTCTTGCTTAGTGATAATGCGTTACCAGCTTCTAGTTAACGAAATGAAAAAGGCGCTTTTAGCCATTTACTGCTTTTCAACTTAGTAATATTCAGTGAACTCAAAAAATTACTGGCAGAAACGTCCATGCGCCCCCACGCACCACATTTAAAACTGAAGAATATTTGAACATAAAATTAATAATCAATACATATAATAAATCTGTAGAAAAGTAATTTTTATACATCGAAAATATTTCCAAAATAAAAAACTTTTTACAAAAAAATACTACCGACTTCCAAATAAGAAAACTACAAAGTGAAAAATAACTTTATTTTTGGAAGTCGGTGTCTTTCATAGGTACCATATTTTGCGTTATGGACACCGACTTCCAAAAATAAAGTTATTTTTCACTTTGTAGTTTTCTTATTTGGAAGTCGGTAGTATTTTTTTGTAAAAAGTTTTTTATTTTTCACTTTTTTGTTGTACCTACCTAATAGGCAAGTTGTTTAGTAAGTTTCCTATATCGCCAGAATAGATTACCCGAATATCAAGAAACTTGAACAAAACCGATCAAATGAGAGATCTGCTTACCCCTTAAGAGCGTACTAGCGTGATGTTATGTTATGAAATGATATAAACAATAAACAGGCATGCGATTGCAGCAGTCCCGAGAGATTAGCCGTTATTTATTGAAAGGTTCCGTTGTATATCTTCGAAGTTCTTCATCAGATCTTCACCAAATTAAAATGGGACCAATTTCAAAAAATACTCTTTCAAACAAAAAAATAATTTTCAAAATCGGTCCACAATTGACGGAGATATCGGTGAACATACATAAAAAAAAAATACAAGAAGTCGAACTTCCTCATTTTTCGAAAGTCGGTTAAAAATAGCAAGCCAACAGAATCTATTTCCAGCATTTTTGGAATTTTTGTTTGTTGCTGTTTATCTGTTTAGTTGTGCACGCATCACGTGAAATTAACGAAACCAATGTAGATAACTTTTATACATAAAAGTTGTGCGTAACTTGAAAAACTACTTAATTTTTGTTTCATCGCAATCGGTTCACTCTATCAAAAGTTAGATGAATTTAAAGTGTTCAAGAAGTAAAATTATCACAACACACGCAATTCAGTTACTCGGACAGTTGAACTCGATATTTGATAGATGGCGTTGTGCATTTGAAGTCATTTTCTGAATGGCCACCGCCATTAAGATTCTCCGCGAAAGAATGATGACTATAGATAAAACATTGGTAGGTTGGTAAGTAGGGTGGGCAGGAGGGTTAGTAGGGTAGGGTTGGCAGACAGATGACGGGAGCGAAGCCGCGAGCACAGCTAGTATCTATCCAGAACCAGTCTTAAATTTCCCATTAAAATAGCAACAAAAATAGCAATCATAAACCTCACTGGCTTTTTGAAAATGCAATTTCCACTATTTCAGAACAAAACACTATCAGAGTTTGTCTTAATTCTAATGAGAAATAATTAACACAGCATTAGAAGCTAACTACTTGTAAATCAATTTACATAAACTTGATTAAGATGAACACTGTTTTTATCAGTAGTTAATTAGAGTAAAAAAAAAAACCATACAAACGTAGTCTAGGGATTATTCCACTGTTTGACGATGTACGTTCAAAATAAAAAGTGATATCAATTTGTCTCATCATTATCTAGCCCTGTATGGAAGAGAAAAAGTAAAAAAAGAAAATATTTGAAAGTTATGAGCGTCGAAAGTTCCACCTTTCGACACTAATTTTAAATCATTTTTGGGCGCAAATAAATACCATAAGAAGACGGAAAATTGCAAAACGGCTTCCATACAGGGAGAGATTAGTAGTTCAACAATGCAAATAATTTTATTTTGAACAGATAGATTTAGTCGTTTTTTCATGATATCTAGACTGCCAAAGCTCTGTTTATAAAATTTCGCGCGCTCCGTTTCGTCCTAAATCATTATCCATTTCGCTACAAATTTGCAAAAGTGTGTACGCGAACTAGCTTCCTACTGCTCATCACAGCATCAATCTCTTCCCCGCACGTGTTGTCGGTTGATATAAAATGCATTTTAACCCCGCGCACAAAATAGTTCGTGCCGTCGACTAGTGTACCCTTATGTAGCTAAGTACATAAGTAGTAGTTTGTTCTTCACGGTCTCGCCGGAGAAGTGGTGTAGCGAGTAGGCAAGTTCATTCGCACGACTCAACGCAGCACAGAAACCATGTCCGTAAGGATTGAGGAGCCACTTTTCGTATCTTAATGAAATTAATATACTTATTTAGTAGTAGGTTTAGAAATTTTGTAGGTTCGATCCTCGATTTTGTAGTATAATACTTCAAAAGTTACATGAACATAAAGGTGGCTCCTCAATCTAAATGTTTGGATTGAGGAGCCACGTCAGAACTAGTAACATCATGGATTAATATTTACCATCATTTGGTATGATTTTGTAGCATTTGCGAGTATTTAGTAGACAAAATCTGAGCTCGGTTGCATTCAAATCAAAAAAGTTACCATACATTATATGTGGCTCCTCAGACCATACATACGATTCGTCAGTTTTCAAAGAAGCAGTAGTTCAATTAATGCGCAATTTCTTCGTCATTTAGTAGTAAGTATAAAAGATTTGTAGGACAAAAATCTGTAAATAAAAATGAATGAATTGGGAGATATGGCACATTTTAACTGGCTCCTCAATTGAGATGCTTCGGTAATTAGATTTGCCTGTAATCTACTTATATTTGTGACGAAATTTGGAACAAAAAAGCATCTTATTTTGTATAAATTTATACTAATTGTACGTATAATCTGCCATAAAAAACATTAAAATCTACGAAGTTATTAACTATCCTTTAATTTCCTAACATTTAGTTTTGAAGGGTGTCCATGAATAAAGTATATTAAAAAAATCCTTTCGTCTCTTTCAAAACAAACAAGTATATTTTATTTATTTCATCTCATTATACGGGGGTAACTGCAAATTAATATCTTGTGAACCAGTGGTCAGGATAGGCTGGTCACAGAACAGAAAGGGCACTCATACAATTTACAAAGTGTTTATTCGCAGTTATTTTCAAAAATACAATCTGACAGCTGACTAGCGTTTGTCTTACAATTCGTAGTGTCAACAATGGCGGTCACCGCCAACAATTCAAACTGCCTAACACATCCGCTTTTTATATTTTTCCAGTAAACTTATGTTCATGAAATAATCAAATTGAATTACTTAATATAATAACTAATATTAAATTGCAATTATTACCAGTAATATATATCAAAGAATCATGCGTAATAATTAAGTTTATCATTTATTTGAAACACAGAAAGATGACAAACGGATGTTGTCCTAAGAGGTTTTAATCATTCGGAATACTTAATTATGAATATATTAGAAGATTAACATTCAAAACAAAAGATGAACTATACGTATTGTAGAATTAAGTCAAGCTGGTATATCCAAGGTCGGAGGACGGTAACAATTGTTTACATACCTACCCTCTATAGCATTTATTTAGAAACCTGACATTCATTAGGGATAAAGCTCACTTATTTGCACACATATATTTGTAGCAACCTCAACCTAAACAAGTTTCAGATATTTATTTGTTTTTGGTTTTTCACTTGGATGGATGTCATAGACGGTCAGAAACATTAGGACGAAATATATTTTATTATTTTAGCATTTAAATCATAATTTAATTTTCTACACATCTCCCACATTGTTATAAATAAATTTTAACGTAAAAATTATATTAATTATATGTATTATATATAACTTACAGTTCCACTAGTGAACTAATATTAATCACGTCATAATTGTTGACTTTTGGATTTGCTACTGGAAGGATGAGATATTAGATTTTTTTTCGTGTGAGGATGTATAGCCACATCTGGTATCAGAGTTAATTTAGCCACCTCTGGGAACCCAACAGGCTTCTGACTTGGCTATTTCAGGCTCTCACTAACTATATACGTCACACTGCAAAATATGCTTACTGTAAAATTCGTTAAATCAACCAATAATAAGAAATTCATTCTTTGATTTATGTCGATCTTGACTACTAAATACTTAAAACATATGGAGAGTCTATGTACATACCTATATTTCGATGTTGTCAATTTGTTAAATATTAAGTTTCAAAAACTAGTTATCCTGGTTTCATTCATATAACATGGTCACCCTTAATAGCGAATTCTAAAGGAATATCGAAAAGTAATTTGTTTTTCAGATACCGAATATATACAATGTTGATCTCTACTTAAGTATTTAGTAGACATTCATACTAAATTTGAGTGTCTCTGGTTTTTGATTCCGTTGTGATCTCAGGAAGGTACAGTAACGTTGTGATCTCAGGTAGGTACAGTAACGTCAGGATTGAGGAGCCAAATAAAATGCGTTTATTTACTAAATTCACTCAGTTAAATTACTCTGTACTTATGCTACAAATTCTAACACACTAACTACTAAATGACGAAGAAATCTCGCATTAATTAAACTACTGCTTCTTTGAAAAATGACGAGTCGTATGTATGGTCTGAGGAGCCACATATAATGTATGGTAACTTTTTTAATTTGAATGCAACCGAGCTCAGATTTTGTCTACTAAATACTCTCAAATGCTACAAAATCATACCAAATGATGGTAAATATTAATCCATGATGTTCCTAGTTCTGACGTGGCTCCTCAATCCAAACATTTAGATTGAGGAGCCACCTTTATGTTCATGTAACTTTTGAAGTATTATACTACAAAATCGAGGAACGAACCTACAAAATTTCTAAACCTACTACTAAATAAGTACATTAATTTCATTAAGATACGAAAAGTGGCTCCTCAATCCTTACGGACATCAGAAACCTACGATTTTACGTCAGAGCGAGCCGTGTGCAAAACAGTTTTCTAAGCTCCGCCTAGAGGGCGTCAACTACTTCAAGGCGTCCGTTAGACATGACCTCGCCTAGGGGCCGTCAACTCCTGCGCGGAATCGGTCAAATATGAACCATTATTATCTAGTTAGAACATGTATAAATACCAGTGTAGTTTGTAAGCAATTTCATTTCTTTTTCCTACCTTGTAAGTATAATATAACTCTATCACTCTCGCTCAGAATTTTATTTCATTTCCTGTCGCTAAATTACCTCAGTGACTATATTTTATATAATATTGTAAGTAGTATATAGCTTACATAGCCGGAGTTCTATACTGCTTCACCTCTTAAACCCTCCACCCCGGAACCCTCTCCGTGCAACGCCTGTTAGGGCACATCCCTGGGATGGTTGACTCACTGTGCACGGCAGCACGTGATCACTGTTTTTCGGTGTTTCAGGCATCGAGGCGGTTGTACCCCGACACGTTACTTTTCGAGTGGGATCGGCTTTCTCACGATCCCGCTCGGCGGCCTCCTTCTGGGCCATCACAGCCTCATAGAAGGAGGCCATTTCCCTCCAATTTTCGGTCTCTGCCAGCATTGCCCTCACAGCTGCTGGCAGAGGCAGGTCTCGCCCGTTCCTGGCGACCAAGACCTGCCACTCAGAGGCCCACGCCGGACACTCCTCGAGCGTGTGCTGTGCAGACTCAAGGTCACCTCCACCATGGTGGCAATTTGCCGTAGTCTCTCACTCAATCCTATTCAGTTACATACCGAAGCAACCGTGTCCGCTCAGTTCCTTAGTGAGCCTGTAGGAGACGCGCTCCTCTCTTTTCAGCCAGGCTGCGAAGTGCAGAAGGACGGCTTCTACAACGCACTTGCGTGAAAATTGAGGCTGCTGTAGCCGCTCTTGCCGCCACTTAAGCGTGTATCGCCGTTCCTGCCGCCTCAGCCTTACTACAGGGATTCCCGGCACGCTGTCACCATTCCGGCGGATGGCGTGAACTCGGTTATAAAACCTCGCATCCATAACCGCCAGAATGTCAAGCGTATCAGGACAGTTGCCGCCTCAAAGGATACCATTCGGTATCCTCATGCGATACGAGTGGTCATTTTCCGCTGCGGGCTATTAATTTTAGTCCAGACACCTGACAGTCTGCTTGATCAAACAGGCGCCACATAAAGGACCAATGATCGCATGAAACCCGCGTATTGTAGGCGAACTAATTCCCGAGGTCCCCCGAGGTTTGGCAGCAGTCTGGAATCAGGGTCACCTATTTCAAGAGTATTAAAAATGTGTTCCTTTTTTTCGCAGATCAAAAGGAACAGTTCAGAAGCAAAGAGTCATATCATCACTAACAAAATGCTTAAAAATAGTCTCTATAGATATGGGAACGAACACGGCAGAGTCCCTGCTCATCTGAATTTTGCCAAAGAAGTCTATGATAACATGGTGAAACATAAGGATATAACAGCCTTGGTAAGTCTTGTTCTATGTGTGTACAGTTCATGGTGTGGTATTAAGTTATTAAATTAATTAAGTAAACTATTTTATCTACTCTCATGTCATAATATTCGAATTATAAACTTCAAAACAAGTTTATATTGACATACTTTATAAACACAATACCGAAATTGAAAAATAGAATGTCATTATAACACTATTTCTCTAACAAAATAATGATATAAAACAATTTTTTAGCTCAAAATATTCGCGCGAATTAAATTCGTGCCGCGGTGCGGTGGATTCTGTTGCAAAACACGGATTTCATGCGGTATTATTGCCGCACGATTTTTTTACCGCAATGCGGGCAGCTTCATACAATTCCATAGGTCGCCGTATCGGCGGAAAAAAAATCTCGCGAATAAATATCGCAGTGCGTGTGCTAAGCCTTAGCGCCTGCGTGGATAATGCGGTGATGTGCTGGTTTTTGGCGCCATTCATAGTTTTTAAAATTCTTGCTTAAAATGTCTGATATTAGTGAATGCGAAGAAAATTTGACTCCGCCAAATGTTTTATATGCGGCGAAGTAAATTGCTCATAATCTCTTACCAGCAACTTTGCACGAGATTATTATATGATGCATTTATCACGAATTTATGGCATGGAAAATGCAAAAAAAAGGTATTTAGTAGGTTCAATCCCAAAATGTATGAGTTTAGATAAAGTAGTGTATGACACTGCACATAACTAGGTATTAAAACATGAGTGTGAATACTATTAAAAACCTCGCCTACGGCTCGGTTTTTAAACTTTATGTTTTAATACCCCTTATTATGCAACAGTATCATAAACTACTATTATTTCACAATCAACAGAATTTATTTCACAGTGTTGATTGACTTCTATAGAGAACGGACGTTTACCTATCATTCGCGCGAGTGCGCTACGTAAGCGTAATTCGCTGGCGCATCAAAATAACTCCGTCGTTGCGATGCGAAATCGGTTGATCAAGGTCACCGCGATGACCCAGTTATTCATGCAGTGTAAACAGTGTAATCAGTTATTTGTTAAGGTTTAGCTGAGATAGGAGCCTTTTTGGTCTCGCACGGGGTTTTTATTTTTAATTTTGTTTAATTTTAAGCTGATTTCTCGTGTCTCCTGTGCGGGTCACAAATAAATACTTTTTATTTATTTCTTTCTTTCTATTCCCTACAATGTCGGCAACAAAGTAAATAATTAAAACTGATCTGAAAAGCTGTTGTATGACAGTTGTTACATCCAAAAAAAACAGAAAGAAAAAGCTGGCACTTCTTGTTAATATAACCTTCAGTATCAACTCAAAAGCCGCCAAAACGAAAGTCCCAGCTCAAGCAAGGAGCAAGGAAATAATGGCCTAAGGAGTTGGAAGCTAAGAGCAACATACGATTTGCTCAGTCTGATAAAGGAAACGTCGAGTACTGCACACAGTACAGTACAGTACAGTCGAGAAAGAACTCGTTAAAGAGACTGAGTGGATAAGGGCCAAAAGTAGAAAAAAAACTAAAAGAAATCGTTTCTCCCCCACAACAACCCGGAATCAGAATCAGAAATCTTTATTTTTGAGTCATAGGTACAGTGGATGTTAAATGGTACAATTTTAAGTTCGCTACAACCAGCCGTTAATGGCATACAAAAATTACACAAATCAATAAAAATAAAAATAAATAAAATTAAAATGCACTAAAAAAACAAAAACATTGAGTATGTAACAATAAATTGAAATAAATTTAAAATATAATAATAAAACATGTTTAATAATAGAAAATAATAACAAAAATTCAACAGTAGATGTCAAAGAAAAATTAAAGAACATTAATTAAGATTATAATTAGTCAATAACATAGATGTCCAATACTAAAGCCCAACAACAAAAATCGTTGGAAAAAGAACAGACATTAGTCAAAAAAGTGCGTGCACCACCGCCAATCAATATATACGGAGTCAAGAGCTACCAAATGTTTTACGACTCACTGACTGAAACCCAACCAACTGAATCATTCACCACCAAAATGATGAATGGAGACTGATTCTTACAGAGCGGTCGCTAAGTTTTTGCCAGAGAAAGACTATCATTGTCACACATATGAGAACAAGGGTCTACCTTTTATAGCAGAACTTTTTGTGTCATAATATTAATATGCATAACAACGGATAGCATAAACATCATTTTTGGCATACACTCATTTATCATACATTCAAACTCATAATTTTCTAAATCAGAATCACCTTTAGGCATAAATTTCATATCGATAGTCATTGAAAGACAGAACCTTCATATCGCAAAAAGTTCACAGTCAGAATCGTCTTTTGGCATACATTTCATATCCATATTAATTGAAATCTATCGCATTAAAGATAATTCATAGTTAGAGTAACTTTGTATTTTTTACCATAATAAAAGATTGTTTGAACACATTTTTTTGTGTTTTAATTCGCTGTATGAAGCATGCAAACAAGCATACACCATGCATACAGCAAGCATGCAGCATTCAAACAAGCATACATTCAGCAACATGCAAGCAAGCATGCAAGTGAGCATACAGCAAGCATGCAACATGCAAGCAAGAATGCAAGTGAGCATGCAACAAGCAGCAGTCGTGGTTTCTGCCATGGTTCCGGTCCCACGCGAGCTTATCGTCGCAGATGGTTTTAACGCTCACCACCGCAGCTTCAGCTTGCTGGCCAGCTTCCGCAGCCGCGGCGGCGGCCGTTATTAAACCACCGGCTCCTCAGCTCGCAGGCCGCCTCACCCCTCCGCGCCTACGCGGGCTTAAATTACACTCTAGGGGTAGGGCAGACAAGACTACGTGAAGTTATTTTTGCAGCGATTCGTTTCTGTCACTAACTTTTGTAACACAACATATTGCATTTTGCTGTCAGTATTTTAATTTAAGGTTAAAAATGCTATTTTATAGAAATGCCTCATAAAATTATTCCAAATAAATTTCTGCAATCTTCATAATATGCCAAGTGAAATTATGCCAAATAAAATTCTGCCATCTTAAAAGTAAGCCATTGTTAATTCAGACATAGTAACATTCGGCCAAACAATAATTGTATTAAATAATTTTTATGCCTTAAGAATATTCGTTTAAAGAAGATGATGCCAAGTGTGTTATTCCAAATAAATTTCGGAGTATCAAAATTCTGCCAGATAGCCCATGTGAACAAAGAGGCTAGGCCAATAAGAGTTGTAGTGAAAAAGTTATTCTTCTTGCAAGCCAGATCGAATCAAAGATGATTTAATATCGCAAGGTCTTAAAATAGAAAAACTTGACCAGAAGTTGAGCTGGAAGAGTAAAGAACCGCTCAATATGTTCGTCCTTTCATTTCATAATGAAGAAGATATCAATAAAATCTATGCAAAAATAACATTTTAAAAATAATGGCGTGGAACTCCAATCAAACATCCCCAAACATTAGAATGACTTACAGGCAGTCCTAGACACAGAAAATATAGACGTGTGTTTAATCTCTGCAACGCACTTCACTAAACAGTATTTTGTCAAGATATATAATTCGCTTTACCCTGACAACTCTGCCAGAGGAGGTAGCGCGGTTTTAATTAAAGAAAACCTTAACCATTACGAGCACAGTAAATTTGAGGAACCAGACATTCAAGCTGTGGCAGTATCAGTCAAAACTAAATTTTGTCACGTCAAAATTTTTGTTTTTAGCAGCTGTATACTGTCCTCCAAGGCATATGATAAGAAAAGAGCGATATTTGCAATTCTTTGATGTTTTGGGATAAAGATTCATCCTAGACGGTGATTTTAATGCCAAGCATACGTATTGGGGATCACGACTGACTACAACAGGAATACAGCTCTTAATCGTAGTTAGAGACACACATTGTGAACTGCCAACTGATCATCATAAAATACCGGATCTTATAGACTTTTTCATACGTAAAAACATATCCACCAATTATTTTAGTTTGGAGGAACGAATTCGAATCACTCCCCGATTATATTAAGACTTAGTCAAAAAATTCTATTAAGAGAATTCCATTTAGCTCTGGTTAACAAGTCAACAGACTGAGACAGCTTTGCGCTTGATCTAGATAATGTAATCAACCTAAAAACTCCATTGCATAATCAGAATCAGTTTGACTCGGAAGTGAACAAATATGTAACATCCAACAATGTACGTGGAAAAACACACCACAATTGAAAAGGAAATACAAGGATATTGTTAATTTAATATCAGGGCAAAGAAAGCGCTGGCAGCAAACGAGGTGCCCGCGGGATAAAACACTATAAAATAACCTAACTAAACAATAAAAGAGCAAAATTGTACAATTTGAGGATGAAACTCTGAACTCCAACTATGTGCAGCTAACCAACGACCAATCAACGGAATACTCTCTTTGGAAAGCTACAAGAAAACTAAAAAGGCCAATTATGCAAATACCTCCTCAGAAACAGCGATGGAAAATGGGCCATAAGCAATAAACAAAAAGCGTTAAGGTTTGCTCAATACTTAGAAGATACTATTCGACCCAATTCAAAAAAAATCCATAGAAATATCTGGGAGTGAAAACTTAAGACAAAACCAAAGAATTCGGCTTGTAACTCCTAAATAAGTTGTAAGAGAAATTAAAAACAACATAAGCTCGAATAAATTATAGTAATTCTGATTACGAGTAGTCAGAAGCTTGAAATCTGACACCAGTTTTGCCAACCGTGTTACCCAGTTACTGGGTTGTGGAAGTCAGATAGGCAGTCACTCCATGTAAAAACACTGGTACTTAGCTGAATCCGGTAAGACTGGAAGCCGACCTCAATATATTTGGGCAAAGGCTAGGCAGATGATGATAAGCTCGAATAAATCCGCGGGTTATGACCTCGTAACAGGATAAATTCTAAAACACCCACCGCGCAAAGCCTTAGTTAAGCTGACCAGTCTTATTAACGCTGCATTTATGCTAAAACATGTACCTGAACCATGGAAAGTTGCTGAAGTCATCATGATTGCGAAGCCTGGGCAACCACCCCATGAAGCATCATCTTGTAGACCCATTTCCCTGCTGACAGTTTTATCAAAACTTTTTGGAAAGCTCTTATTAAAACTGATAAAACCAATAATATAAGAAATAGACCTTATTCCGAACCATCATTTTGGCTTCAGGGAAAAACATTCTACCATAGACCAGGCACACAGAATAACAAACATCATCGAAACAACGCTCGAAAACAAGCAAGTCTGCGCCACCGTATTTCTAGATGTCGCACAAGCTTTCGACAAAGTTTGGCATGAGGGTTTGATATACAAACTGAGACGCATGGTCCCCGAATTTTCAGATATTCTAGAGTCATATATAAGCAACAGAATGTTTAAGATATGGCAAGAGGACGCTTATTCTGAGCTAAAACCTATTAAGGCCGGAGTACCACAAGGAAGTGTGTTAGGCCAAATCCTGTACTTGGTATCATCATCATCATCATCAAATCAGATGAAAGACATCCACTGCTGGACATAGGCCTCCCCCAAGCGTCACCACATTGACCGGTCTCGTGCGTGCCGCAACCAGCGGATCCCCGCAACCTTCACCAGGTCATCGGTCCACCTGGTGGGAGGCCTTCCAACGCAACGTCTTCCGGTTCGCGGTCGCCACTCCAGAACCTTTCTGCCCCATCGGCCATCCGTTCTGCCCTGCCCACTGCCACTTAAGTTTGGCCATTCTTCGGGCTATGTCGGTAACCCTGGTTCTCTTGCGGATCTCTAAATTTCTGATTCGATCACGCAAGGAAACTCCGACCATAGCCCTCTCCATTGCCCTTTGGGTGACTTTAACTTTTCTGATGAGGCTCATTGTAAGCGACCACGTCTCAGAGCCATATGTCATCACTGGCAACACACACTGGTCATAGACTTACGTCTTGAGACACTGTGGTAAGTTGGACGAGAAGATACCGCGCAACTTTCCAAACGCTGCCCAGCCGAGTCTGATTCGACGGTTGACCTCTTTCTCGAAGTTGGCCCTACCCAACTGGATCGTTTGTCCCAGGTAGACATAGTCGTCCACAACTTCGAGTGTAGAGTCTCCGACCTTGATAGGAGTGGGTGTAACACGGGCATTCAACATCACCTTGGTTTTGTCCATGTTCATTCTAAGACCCACTCTTTCGGAAGCTCTACTGAGGTCATCGAGCATTGTACTGAGGCCCTCCATGGTCTCAGCCATAACCACTATATCGTCGGCAAACCGAAGGTGAGTGATGTACTCGCCATTAACGTTGATGCCTAGCCCTCTCCAGTCCAGAACCTTGAAGACATCCTCCAGTGCAGCGGTAAACAGCTTCGGAGATATGACGTCTCCCTGTCTCACACCTCACTGCAGAAGGACTGGTTCTGAGGTCTCATCCTGAAGTCGAACTGAAATGGTGGCGTTTTTGTACAAACACTTCAACAATTCGATATACCGGTAAGCAATTTGGCACCGTTGTAGAGACTGTAGTACAGCCCAAGTCTCGATCGAATCGAAGGCTTTCTCGTAGTCCACAAACTCTAAACATATAGGCAGGTTGTACACTTCAGTCTTCTGTATAACCTGCCGCAGCGTATGTATATGGTACTTGGTATACACATGTGATATTCCAGACCTGGATAACAAACCAAAGCGACCTTTGCTGGTTATACTGCTATTATGGCTAATCATTCAAACCACAAAGAAGAAGTAGAAAAAGTTCAACTAACTGTGAACAAAGTTTACGACTGGACACAAAAATGGAAGATAAAACTGAATGAGTCAAAATCGATTCACATGGACTTCGCTAAGTCTTTTCCCATCTAGAGGAGTGGTCGGTCGGCACTCTTGCTCTTTGTAATTTATTTTTAATAAACTAACTCCAACACGAAATAAATCAAGTACTCATTTCGCGATTCCCTAAACGCCGACATAGCTAATTGACCATCCTACGTTCCCGAAAGTGGAACACTGCGATTACCATCGCATGTACCATCAAATACCTTGGCATAACTCTTGATGCCAAGTTGCGTTGGAAATCTCACGTCAAAAAGACAAAAACTCGACATACGGTACAAAAATCTGTAATGGTTACTCGAAAGGAAATCCTGTCTATCAATAAACAATAAAATTATAACATACAAGCATATTCTTATGCCAATTTGGACGTATGGTATCCGACTATGGTCCTGTACTAAACAAAGCAATGTTAAAATTATACAACAATTTCAAAATAAAGTACTCAGAGATGCTGTTTATGCACCATGGTACATCAGAAATGACGACCTTCACCGCGACCTTAAAATGAAATTCGTCACAACCGTTATCCAAAACAATGCTGAAGCCCACAAATACAGACTTCATCAACATGTGAATGTGGAAGCAATCCAGCTGCTAGATAAAACGGACATAGTGTGTAGGCTAAAGAGAACTAAACCATTTGAGTTAGTGTAGTGTATAAATAGAGAAATAATAATAGCAACAATACAGTGCTATACAGGAGCTCGTGGCTAAATAATAACAGCCGCACGGGTCGATCATCAAGGTTAAGCAACGCTTGACGAGGTCAGTAAGTGAATGGGTGACCATTTCAACATACCGAGTTTCCTCCGTGCCTTGGAAAGCACGTAAACCGTTGATCCCGGCTGTCATTTGAAGATCTTTGACAGTCGTTACGGGTAGTCAGAAGCTTGAGATCTGACACGAGTCTTGTCAAGGTGTACCGTGTTACCCAGTTACTGGGTTGTGGAAGTCAGATAGGCAGTCGCTCTATGTAAAACACTGGTACTTAGCTGAATCCGGTAAGACTGGAAGCCGACCCCAATATAGTTGGGAAAAGGCTAGGCAGATGATGACTGTGTTATACATGTAACACGTAAACTTAGTGTTTTTAACGTATCAGACTCTAAGAAAGTGTTACCGAACTGTATACAAGTGCAAAATGACACTATTCTTACTCATAATATTATACAATATAATCATAAGTTAGAGTAAAATTGCTTATTATTCTATTTAGGCTAGATTGTAATTTATTATTAAGAACTTTAGTTTTTATAAATAATAAAACAATCAACGGATTTTACATAAATATTGTAGAGGTCCTCTTTTAGGTATGTTTTAACTCTTCCATAATTTGAAAACATTACATACAAAGCCTGTTAATAGCAAAACCACAAATAAGTTAAAATTAAAGTAAAGTTAAAATTGAATTCTAAGAATTAAAATTAATTACACAATATAAGATATTAAATCAAAATTGAATAACTTGGTTTAAAAATAAACAGTCAATATTTAATCAAAATAAAATTTAAATTATATCAAAATGTTGATGTTATATTCTCTCATGTCAATCCCCCACACAATCCGTCTAATTCTTTGGTATTCCTCTTCCTCTCAAATACTCTTCAACCATCTAAATTTATATAATTATATCCAAAAATATTTTAGTCAAAAATGCTATTGTATCCTCATCACAAGCTTATAACAAGACAATCTATTTCCTTTCAACTTTTCTTTCATTGGAGCCACTATGGTCTTCTTCATTTACGAGACTTTTAACTTGTTTTCGAATTTCGTTGTAATAGCTTTTTGAGAGAGAATTCATTGTGCGTAGGTACCGTGGAGTGTAATTCCCTGCCGGAGTCGGTGTTGCCCGATAGCTATGATCTGATTCCTTAAAAGTCTTTAAGTCAAGAGTAGGTTAATTAAAGAATTCAGAATTTTAAGTTAATTATTTGTTAAACTACTTTTGCTTGAGCATCTGTTAAACTTTCGCATTAAAATAGGTTTTGTCGCATTCTTAACTACATATACTCAATTTAGAAACCGGCCCGTAGCCATCGACATTCATATTCATCATCATCTGCCTGCCCTTGTCCCATGTCACTTGGGGCTGGCGCAATTCATAACTCTTTTAGTAACATGCGTTTCATCCCTCCTCATCACATGACCATACCAGGACAAACGGATTCCTTTCAACTTTTCTGTCACTGGCGCCACATTCAAACTTCCTCTAATGTACTCATTTCTCACTTTATCCATTCTCGTCACTCCGCACATCCATCTCAACATTCTCATCTCCGCTAGATGCAATCTTATTTCATCCAAAGATGGATCCACAACCAAATATTCTGATCCAGACAGTACGACAGGTCTAAACACGGACTTGTAAATTTTCCTCTTTAACTTGAGGGGCATCCGTGGGTCGCAAGTTGTTCCAGTGACCAGTGGTCTTCCTCGCCATCCACATTCTTATTCAAAACAACAAAAACTATCTACAAATAAAAATTTATTGCTCAATTTTTTTCATGACTCAATTTGATTTGTGGAATTCCCAATAGTAACTGCTATGACAAAGTAAGGTCGAGATATGAATTTATCAGTATCAATCGGTCAAAAACCCTCAGATAATAACACTTGACTGATTTTTCTGAGATAAATGTACTTGATCAACTCAATAACGTAAGGTTTAGGAATTATAGGCGCCACTGCGCTCGCGTTTGCGCAAAGCCGTCAATAGTGTATCTGAAAAGGTGTGTAGAGGAGGCTTATTCCACGATTCTTTTTAAATCTTAATAAAAAAATACGACATTTGATGCCAAAACAGTTTGTTGTATTACAAAGCGCAGTAATAACGAAAAGTGTTTTGTTTAAGATAAATCTGTGTATATTATAGTTTTGAAAGAATGCCCTAAGTGTATTTTACTCAATAACTTGACTATCAAACTACATAAGTTTTTGAAAACATAAACGGATGGACTAAAAAGACAGATTCAAGCAAAACAAAAATACTTCTGGGGAAATTCAGTTGTTTTGTTTTTTTTTTGTATATAATCAAAATCCAAGATGGCTCCGTCCGAAATCTTGGAAACTTTCGTCATGGGTGTCAGTTCATGGTTTTTGGGGTCGCTTATTACAAATAGTGGGTCAAAATTAATATCAAAGAAGGCACCGACCGAAATTTCTGGAATTTTCATCATGGGTGTCATTTTCATGGTTTTTGGAGTCGCTAAATGCAAAGTTTAAAAAATTTTGGTCGGCGCCATCTTATATTTTCATTTTGACCCCATATTCGTATCTAGCAACCCCAAAAACCATGAAAATGACACCCATGACAAAAAAAAATATTTTGACTAATATTCGCAATTAATATTATTTTTTTGACTTAAAATCCAAAAAAAAAAGCATAAAATACAGCCATGACGAATATTTCGGTCTAGAACTCAAAATACAAACCGAATTCAGAACCACCTCGTTTCAAAGACAAAGATATTTTATTTCAAGTAGGCCACCAAGCGGCACTTTTGAACGTTAGGAACATTAAAATTTACAAGTTATAAAAGTTGATTCTACCGTGCATTCGGAAAGTAGCTTGTTATGGAGAAGAATGCACAAGAAACTCCATACTTACTCTTTTAAAAAAAATGTTTTTTTACAATATTTAGTTACATAAGTACATTCATTAATAAATTCATATATGTGAGGACAATGCACCCAGAATAGCACTACACACTATACTACGTACAGGCATAAAGTAATAAAAGTACTCACACATGCACTGTGCAGTTATACAATAGAAGCTAGAATAAAAGCATTAACATCCGAAGCAGTTAAGTTATGACCAATCCCAACTGACGGCGTCCGTTCACGAACATGAAGCATGAATTGGCACCACCCAGCTCAACCATCATGTAGGGAACCGGTTGATCCAACACACGCGCCACCATCAGAGAGACATTTGAGAGAGCATGACACACTCAACTGCCAGGGCACACACAAGTCAACGAACGACACACGGGTACAGTAAATGGTAGATTTACAGTTGGGTACATAGTACTCACACACGTGCTTTGCAGTTATACGATAGTAAGGAAATTGAGTTTATACAATACAAATGTATTCATTCAGTCTTCAGCCGTTCCAACAACACTTCAAAACAATAATGTTCTGCATATCACTTGTTTTTGCGCCCTAGTGGATGTGGAGCATTTAGCCAAGCATTTTTATCAGTGAAGTGATCCCCCAACTTATAATATGCCAGCCTGCATAGTGTGCGTTTTATACAAGTTTTAAATTTCGTCTCATTCAGTTCATGAATGTGGGGAGGAATTTTATTGTAACATTTAGTTTCTTTGAAGGCTGATAAAAAAAATCCTAACCTACTGATTTTGTTACACTGTGGTTTCATAAATCCGTCGATAGATTAGCGGGACGTCGAGCGCAAGAAAAAGTGAAATAGGTCCTGCCTCTTCAGGGTCTCGCAGGCGACTAAAGAGCCGTACGGCGGCCGCTTTTCTTCTTGTTTACGTCTTTTTAGTTCGCTTCTTACGCAGTCGGGTTTTTTGATTTTTTGAATTAAGTTTTTTTTTGATAAATTTCTTATTGTTTTAGAAGATTATAAAAGATTCACTACCTAAAACACATATATAAAAAAAGTTTACTGCCTATGGCGACCAAAAGCCGCCATTTTTCTATTTTACAATTATATTGTACCCAGTGACACTCGCAAGGTTAAGTCGAATCGATTGACGTAAGAATCAACAATATCGGTCAACGCGTTTGGTCTCTAGAACGCCACACAGGAACAAACATACATACATACAAACCTACATACAAAGATTGATAAACACATTACCCTCCTTTGGCAGTCGGGTAAAAATATCGTTTTAGGCACCTTCTCAGTTTTTTTTTTTTGATCGAGTGAAGTTTTCGATATCATGTTTTGAATCTCAGAAATTAAAAGTACATTTAGTAAACAACTTTTTTTTTTCCATTTAAACAATCAGTATTTGTTTATTTATTATTAAATCAAAGTGATACAAAAGTCAGGGTACCTGCCCTTAAGAGCCCCTACAATTTTCATGAGCTAAAACAGAAAACAGCTACTTTTTCAGTGCAAATTTGATAGAAGTTGATATGATAAATCTTTTAAAGCATTTTTTTGCGTCACATAGTTATCTAGTAATAGTACATTACTGCAGAATCCAGTAAGTAACTCATACTTGGCCAGGAAGGCTTACTTACTGGTTGAGGCTTGTATAATGCTTTTCTCAAAAATGAAAGAAAGTTTAACAACAAATTCGTTTAATTAATATTGAAGGATACATTCATATTAGGGCAATTACTGATAGATATTGTGATCGATTTCCCGGGGGCATTTATATTTGCTTGTTATACGTCTTGATTAACGGATTCAAAAATATATCTATCTCATAAAATGTCATACCAAAAAGAGAGATAGATATATATTTAGAGCCTCCCTCTTATATCCATGCTATAATGGCTAAACTCTAATATGTGATGGCCGAGTTAAAGTTCCGCGGAACCATTTAAAAAGTAAGTGTAAACTAAATTGTAGATATTTCT
Source organism: Orthosia incerta (assembly GCA_948252205.1). Lineage (NCBI taxonomy): Eukaryota > Metazoa > Arthropoda > Insecta > Lepidoptera > Noctuidae > Orthosia > Orthosia incerta. The sequence continues at coordinate 16,728,792 of OX411769.1, read as the reverse complement.
ATAGCAGTCTCGAGTTTTCATTTTAAGTAATAACATTGGCCTCCATGCGTTATCAAAAGCCCCAGAAAAGTCTAGAAAAATTACAATTACGTACTTATGTTCAGATGTATTAACTATTTTCCTAACGTAAGGGCCGCGTCTACGGTAGATTTTCCCATAGCAAAACTAATTGATTGTTATGAAATTTTGGTCCGTCCGGTAGCAAACGTGGAACGATAAGGCGCTCCAGGGGTTTTCCCAAAGATGGAAGCAATGTTACAGGCCGGTACGACTTTGGGTCGTCCGGGGATTGATTCGTATAAATTCGCGTTGCCATATACGAGGAAATACGCCCTCCGCAATACAACGGTTGTAAACGGTTAAAATCGCGTCACCGGCTGTTTTACATCCTATAATCATCCGATTAGATATTTTATCTTCACCTGATGACTTGTTGAGTGGTAACCTCTTGACAACGTTAATAAATTCGGCAGTGGGATGGAAGGTCTGACGCTGGTGATTCAGGTGGTACAGCTGCCCACGCTCTGATCTGTTGATGGTAGTCGTTGTCATTAGCAAGTAAGTCATCAGGTATAAGAGTATTCAGCAAAACTTCAGTTGTTTCCTCAATACCGGTGGTGTGTTTACTATTTACTTAAATGTTCTGAACAAACGCGAGATCGACTGGTCGATTGGCTTTAAACACTGTTTAAACACATGGTATAAAAAAGACCACGGACCTCCTTTATCTAATTTTTCTACTATTGTACGCAATAAATTACCCTTAGATTTTTCCACCAATGCTCTGTAGCGGGACCTGGCAACTCTAAAAGTACTCAACACAATGGAAAGAGGGTCACCGGTGACCTTAACTTTTTTTTGCTTGTTGATATGTTTACGCGCTCGGCGATATCTTTTACGCTGTACAGTTAGGTAGTCACACCACCAATTATATCTACGTATATTGGTCATAGATCCACGACCAATGGCAATGTCAGCACTGTAAGTGAAAGTGTCTGACATAGTTTCGCACTTTCTTCAGCTGACAGCCCATCACCAGTGAAGTCTTTGGGGTGACACGCAAGAAGCAAGCTAAAAAAGTCCCAATTCGCACCCTTACATTTATACATAAAGTTACCAATGACATGTGACGTACCTTGAGTAAAAACCGGAAAAATACGTACACGATCAAGCGATGATCACTACAAGAGGCGTCCGGTAGACAACACCACCTATCCAAGCGCACGTCTGTACTAGAAAGTGTGACGTCAATAAAAGATTCGCCCATTTGACTGCAAAAAGTCGGTGGTGCGTCAGGGGTATTATGAATAGTGAGATTCATTTTAGCATTGAAATCTTCAACAGCGCAACGTCGTTCATAATCCGTGGACCGAACTTTGCCATACCATAGAGTCGAAGACGCATTAACATCAGCGCCAACGATAACATTGCAGCCCGCGAGCGACTGCAAGACTTGACGGAGGTTATGTTTATGAGGAGCAACAGGATCTGAATATTGAAAGTAACAAATCACAACGTAAACTTTAAAAGACGACGATGAGACTTCCGATACGGCACAATGGGGTGTCATAAGGTTACGCAAAGACGTTACTGTGAATTTAGAAGAATGCCAGCGTACTTTGCCCTCCAACTGCATTACTTTGTAACGTAAACGTGCGTTTTGATATTGTTCTTGAACAAGCACTATACCTAAGTTATAATTGATAGTTTGTCTTATTCAGAAGTCACCACCCTATCGTTGTGGCGATTTCATTGTCCTATAGTTAATCTATCCATTATCTTAGTAGTTGGTGTTGAGGATAATTTCTTCGAGCTTAAGTTTATAAGTAGTACACTCATTTGACCCACAGCGATGGTCAGACGGTTTCTTACGAGTAGTACGTTTACACGCCACGCAAGACGGTGTATAATTTAAATTGTCCTTTTGCGGGCAGTCTTTGGTTTCATGTGCCTCAGAGTAATTAGCGCAGAAAGTGTGACGTCAATAAAAGATTCGCCCATTTTACTGCAAAAAGTCGGTGGTGCGTCAGGGGTATTATGAATAGTGAGATTCATTTTAGCATTGAAATCTTCAACAGCGCAACGTCGTTCATAATCCGTAGACCGAACTTTGCCATACCATAGAGTCGAAGACGCATTAACATCAGCGCCAACGATAACAATGCAGCCCGCAAGCGACTGCAAGACTTGACGGAGGTTATGTATATGAGGAGCAACAGGATCTGAATATTGAAAGTAACAAATCACAACGTAAACTTTAAAAGACGACGATGAGACTTCCGCAACGGCACAATGGGGTGTCATAAGGTTACGCAAAGACGTTACTGTGATTACTGTGAAGTTAGAAGAATACCAGCTCGTACTTTGCCCTCCAACTGCATTACTTTGTGACGTAAACGTGCGTTTTGATATTGTTCTTGAACAAGCACTATATCTAAGTTATAATCGATAGTTTGTCTTATTCAGAAGTCACCACCCTATCGTTGTGGCGATTTCATTGTCCTATAGTTAATCTATCCATTATCTTAGTAGTTGGTGTTGAGGATAATTTCTTCGAGCTTAAGTTTATAAGTAGTACACTCATTTGACCCACAGCGATGGTCAGACGGTTTCTTACGAGTAGTACGTTTACATGCCACGCAAGACGGTGTATAATTTAAATTGTCCTTTTGCGGGCAGTCTTTGGTTTCATGTGCCTCAGAGCAATTAGCGCAGGTAGGTGATTTAATAGTTCAGTGTTTCTTAACCAATTTGTTGACAATGTGCACAACGTACTACGTCGACATCATGAATGAAACAGCAAGTCGCCCAATCAATAAATAATTAATCCTTAATCGACACCAAATGTTTCCAGACCGCGGACTCGAGTTCAATGCCTCTACATTTCCAACCGTTGCGTTGTCTAGCGAACGCCTACGTATAATTTTTGTTTCTACGTATAACTCGTCTTTAATGTTTTGACAGAACAACAAGGCAAGGCAAGGATGCAAAAAGGCACTGTCCTCCATTGATGATGGGACGTCTTTAACTAATTTACTGGCCTTTTGGTTTTTCAAGTCGCAAGCCAGCGGACCTAATGGCATCGACCAATTGCAACTTTTTGATTTGAAAATCGTTAGCGACACGTAACTCGACGCCAGAGTTCGCAGCTTTCTTGACACCTACAATTTGATAGCCGTCAGATTTATGGCTATCATGAGCGCTTGTTTGGTCGCGGAAGACGTTGCGTACTCAGTTGGTCGCTCATCAGTGGGGTTGCCCACAAGACACGGATGTTTGGCATGAGAATCCACGACTTGAGCAACTTTAGGTAAACGAAGTTTTAATTTACCAGCATAGGAATTATTATTGACTTGGCAATATTGACACTGGTATTATGTTTTATTTGATCTAATTCGCCTTCAGGGGGATGACCGGCTATTGTCTCATTGTTAGCCATAAAATCATCCGCCAATGAGACTTAGTTGGCCAGTACTGGGGGGTGACCATTAGCTCTTAAAGCGGTATCAATTTGGGATCGAATAAGGGACAGATGTATCTGACACGTATACATCTGTCACTTACTCGATATCAAATTCAAATACATGTCCATAATAGCGGATTTATTTGCAACATTAATGCGGGACCCTTGGTCATTGACAAGGTTATTAATTTTGGTCAGGTACGCAAACGCCTGAGAAACCAAATCACAATAGTCATCATTGCTTGCATTAGTGACATTTAATATCGGCGAAGACCTTACAATTGACTCTGATGTTTGCATTCGCTTTGATCTGTCTTGTCTGAAATGTAATAAGGAGACATTTCACTGAATAAACGCTTAGCATTAGCGGAGGTCGTCGGCGACCGTGGTTTATTAATTCGGCGGAATAATATGTTAGCAAAGACTAATAAGCTAATTATTTTCTACTATGGCAATGATATCATCATTTCAGCCGAAAGACGTCCACTGCTGGACATAGGCCTCCCCCAGGCGTCGCCACATTGACCGATCCCGTGCGTCTCGCATCCAGCGCCTTCCCGCAACCTTAACCAGGTCATCGGTCCACCTAGTGGAAGGCCTTCCAACGTATCGTCTTCCGGTTCGCGGTCGCCATTCCAGAACTTTTCTGCCCCATCGGCCATCCGTTCTGCGAGCAATGTGCCCTGCCCACTGCCACTTTAGTTTGGCAATTCTTCGGGCTATGTCGGTAACCCTGGTTCTCTTGCGGATCTCCACATTTCTGATTCGATCACGCAAGTAAACTCCGAGCATAGCCCTCTCCATTGCCCTTTGAGTGACTGTAAGCTTCCTGATAAGGCCCATTGTAAGCGACCACGTCTCAGAGCCATATGTCATCACTGGCAACACACACTGGTCATAGACTTTCGTCTTGAGACACTGTGGTAAGTTGGACGAGAAGATACCGCGCAACTTCCCGAACGCTGCCCAGCCGAGTCGGATTCGACGGTTGAACTCTTTCTCGAAGTTGGCCCTACCCAATTGGATCGTTTGTCCCAGGTAGACATAGTCGCCCACAACTTCGAGTGTAGAGTCTCCGACCTTGATAGGAGTGGGTATAACATGGGCATTCACCATGACCTTGGTTTTGTCCATGTTCATTTTAAGACCCACTCCCCAAAACTTCAAAGGTATGTGACATCTACCGTACTGTGCCAGCGTGGATCCGCCAAAGTACGCTCACTCTCTTTCACAGAGAGGAGGCCTGTGTCCAAGCAGTGTAACCAATTGAAAGTCGTGATGTTTTTTTTTCAGATAAACGCAGACACAGAAGAACAAATATCCTACGGAGAGTTAGCACAAATGACAGCTGATATCGCTCTCTCGCTCATTCGCATTGGCGTCAGAAAGGGAGAGGTGGTGTCCATTTGTAGTGAGAAGAATTTCGAGTTTATGCCTACCGTGCTGGGGATCGTAAGCGCGGGCGCAACGTTTTCTCCAACGGATCCAACTTACGGCAGCTGTAAGTGGTTTTTGACTATTTTATCGGTCAAAATAGCATCATATAATAATAATAAAAAACATCGTATAATAATGATAATATGATCCGTTTCCGTAAATGTGTCCGTGGCATCAACATTGGGCCCTATCAGAATATCAGCGCAGCGTTATTTTCTTTTTGATATCGTTGCTCATGCTGAGATAGGAGCCTTTTTGGTCTCGCACGGGGTAATTTATTTTTATTTTTTAATAATGATTGTGTTTTTCTTATCTCGTGTCTCCTGTGCGGGTCACAAATAAATATTTTTCTTTCTTTCTTTTCTTTCTTTCTTTTCTATATTGATGTTATATTGACCATTAGATTCACCAGATTAATCAGGATTTCTGAACCAGCTAAACGCTCTCGACTCGCTCTCTCTTCATCATCATCATTTTACATAGGCCTACCCCAAATGTCACCACATTGACCGGTGTCTCGCATCCAGCGGTCTCCTGCAACCCTCACCAGGTCATCGGTCCACCTAGTTTGAGGCCGTGCAATGCAACGTCTTGCGGTTTGCGATCGGCACTCTAGACGCCCCAGACAAGTGACATTCAATCATCGAAAGCGTTGCAATAGCGATTGGAAAATGTCAAAAATGTTTGGGATATTGCTTATATTTATATCGAAACTTCTTGTGATCAATCCCTTACATTTTGGCATATCGCCTTCGCTCACATCGAATGTCACTTGTATCGGAACCATCGGCCATCCATTCTGCGAGCAATGTACTCTGATATGTTAATGCTCTAATATGCCACTTAAGTTTGATAATTTATGGGCTACGTCGGTCACACTGGTTCTCTTGCGGATATCTTTATTTCAGATTTAATCATGCAAGGAAACACTGAGCATTGCCCTTTGAGCAACTTTATGCCTTCTGATGAGGCCCTTTGTGAGCAACCACGTTTCGGTCCCTAATGTCATTAATGGCAATACACACTGGTCATAGATTTTCATATTGAAACACTGCGGTAAGTTGAAGTTCAACTTTAAGAACGTTACCCAGCCGGATTGGATCCGACAGTTCACCTCTTTCTCGAAGTTAGACCTACCTAACTGTACCGTTTGTCTCAGGTAGTTGATAACTGTGGATGTTACATAGGCATTCAACAAGACTGGTTTCCATTCTTTCGGAAGATCTACTGAGGTCAAGCTGATCAAGCTGATTTCTCGTGTCTCCTGTGCGGGTCACAAATAAATAGTTTTTCTTTCTTTCTTTTTTCTTTCATTGTACTGAGGTCCTCCATAGTCTCAGCCATGACACTATGTCATCGGCAAACCGGAGGTGAGTGATGTACTCGCCATTGACGCCATTGACCATTGACGTTGGTTATGGACTGAATACATCAAACAGTGCAGTGGTGAACAGTTTCGGCGACATGACGTCTCCCTGTCTCACACCTCGCTGCAGAAGCATAGGTTCCCAGGTCCGATCCTGAAGTAGGACTGACATGGTGGCGTTTTTGTACAAACACTCCAGCACCTCGATGTACCGGTAGTCGATTTGATACCGTTGAAGAGACTGCAGTACAGCCCAGGTCTCGATCGAATTGAAGACTTCCTCTTAGTCCACAAACGCTCAGGGGCAGGTTATACTCTTCGCCTTTTTTGTATAAACTGCCGCAGCGTACGCTCTAACCAACTTCTTTTTTCTCCACAGTTCCTCTCCTTCATCGAATGAATATAGGTCGTCCAAAAATCATGTTCTGTTCACTCTCTGCTTACAAAACCCACAAAGCCACGTTTGACGAAGTCGGGAGCATCGATCACTACATTCTATACGGGAACGATACACAAGATGGTGCCATCCTCTTCAAGGACTTTCTGAAGGAAACAGCGAAGCTTGAGGACTTCCAGCCAGTGCCTGTGAACGGGTGGGAAGACATGGCCTTCATAGTCTACTCATCAGGGACTACTGGTCTACCGAAAGGTATTCCTGTAACGCATTTGGAGTTTCTATTGAATGCGCAGAGTATTACGACGGATGAGTGAGTTTCCTAGATTATTATTTATATAGTATGTAAGTTTTTCCATGTGGTGGTTTTTTAAATTTTCATTGTGGCAGACTTAAAGAATTTCACCACACCATCCCGTGGTTGTCGCAAGAGGCGACTAAAGGACAACCAGAGAATAGACAGCAGCATTCTCTGTGCACCTTTTACAACAAACTGCAATCGCCAACCCGCCTGCCAAGCGTGGCGATTATAGCAAACCCCCCCAAACCAAAAATGAATAGCACAAAGAAAAAATGGCCCCGAGTGCCTGGCAGCCCGTCTACCCTCGGCTATGGTAGCGGTCGAGGCGATGGCGTGGCAAGGGGTGCGAAGAATCCCCTGAGTGGACCCGTCTACCCCAATAAACACCGACGAACTATAACACGCGAATACTCCGAACCGACAAGAAGATAGCCGAGGATATCTCTAGAGCCATGCATGGTTTAAAAACACAATTCACTTGCTTGGGCCTTCTGCTGACAACAGATCCATACCGATACTCTGTATTGATAGCTTCACCTTTGGGTAGTTTCGACCATTGTATGGACCACTTAAGTTTGATAATTTTTGGGCTACGTCGGTCACACTGGTTCTCTTGCGGATATCTTTATTTCAGATTTAATCATGCAAGGAAACACTGAGCATTGCCCTTTGAGCAACTTTATGCCTTCTGATGAGGCCCTTTGTGAGCGGTGTCCGTCTACTCCCCACCCGATCCCAGCCCAAGAGGCACCCGGCGGATTTGGCAGTACAGGTCAGCAGATTGAGATGGCATGCGATTTTTCTTTGCTTGCTATCCTTGGCAGCCTACTTACTTTTCTTCGGCTGGTCTTTCGTCGTGCGCGGACGCCGTGACGGGTGCGTTGCGTCAAGGAATGGAGAAGTACTACATTCCGTTCTCTGACGTAACGATGTCCGGCGTTGACCAATCATGATTTGGCGCCGATTGTCATCGCGCCGACTGGCTTAAACACCTGGCATGGGGCGACGCTCGATCGCGCAAAACGAGTGTGGTGGTCCTGAAAAAAAAAGCCTACAACAGGGCTGCCAAGTCCTGCAAGAAGGTATTGCGAAGGTCTCGGTTCGACTACATTGGCCGAATAGGGGCCAAACTTGCTTCTTACCCAGCAAGTAGTAAAGCGTTTTGGTCCCTGGCTAAGTCGGTCGAGTCGAACTTCTGCCCTCCCTCACTAGCACCACTGCTGAAACCCGGTGGCTCGCTGGCCCACACCGCTGAGGAGATGGCAAATTTATTTGCCTCTCTTTTTGAGGCATCTTCGCGTCTGAATCCTGGTGATTCGCGGCCCCCTCCTTCTCCTGATGGATGCGAAACGAGTATGTCGGACATTCGCATCCATCAAAAGGACGTCCGTAGGGTGCTGCGCACGACGTGAACAAGGCTAGCGATCCTGATGGCATACCAGCTATAGTTCTTAGACACGCCTATTCCGCCTTTAATATGAGACTGGAAAAGTGCCGAATGCTTGGAAGCAAGCCAACGTACAGCCCGTGCCCAAGAAGGGCAGTCGAGCTGACCCAGCCAACTACAGACCCATCTCTGTAACTTCCATACTCTGTAAGAGTATAGAGCGTGTACTAAACGCTAAGCTCCTGGCACACCTAGAAAGTAAGGAAATCCTAAGCGACCGCCAATACGGCTTCGAAATCGGTCTACTGGGGATCTTCTAGCGTATGCTATTCACATATGCATTGAGGCCATCGAGAGGCACGGGGAAGCGCTTGCCTTCTCCCTTGACATCTCGAAGGCTTGCCATAGGGTCTGGCACGAAAGCCTTATCGGTAAGCTTCCTTCATTTGGTCTGCCCGGTGGTCTGTGTGATTGGATTGCAGACTTCCTGAGAGATTGGTCTATTTGAGTGGTTATCGATAGCTGCTCTTCAGACCAATTGGATATTAATGCCGGGGTCCCTCAGGGGTCGGTACACTCAGCAACATTATTCTTGTTGCACATTAACGATCTGCTAAAACCCGACACCTTTGGGTATGCAGACGACAGTACTGTTGCTGATAGATACTTGTCCAACGCACGGGCTACCGGGCCGCAGATCCGGTCTCTCCATGTGGCCATGGTGGAGCGTTTGAACCTGTGCTTGCAGGCAGTCTCCGAATGGGGCGATGCCAATCTGGTCAAGTTTAATGCTGCTAAAACCCAGGCGTGTCTTTTTTCCGCTAAAATGTGTCCGCATCCTATCAAGTGTGTAAGAGTATCACGTCCGTAGTTGACGAGATACTCACGCAAAACAGACGGGTAGCAGATGCAACTGCTTTCAGAACAAGTACGCGAGAGAAAAAGAAAACTACTGGGTTGTTTAACTTTGAAATGGATTAAGGGTTATTTAAGGAGTATCCAACAACTCCTGCAAAGGCTTATTTAAAGAGTTGCAACCGCTCTGATTGGTTGGGTAAATTTAATAAAGATTTAAAAATATCTACTGGTAAAATGACCAATAATTACTAAAGAGAATCTTGAGTGTGGGCTATTAATTTTTATTTTTATTTGTTGAGACCTACCAAACTCGAAAATGGACTCGTGAGAATATCCTCGGAAGGAAACAATGGTTCGCACTTCGCAATTTGTTTTCGTAATTCAAGGACAGTAGTTGCGGGTGTTTCTCCTCTGATATCTACCTCATATTCGAGCTCTGCTTTTTGCAACGACATTAATTTGATTGGATAAACCATTTCGATGATTTGTGAAGTATGTTTTTTAATTTTATTGTTTTTTATTTTAAAAATAATACTTAAAAAAAAAGTTAAATGTTGAACAGGTCTTAAGGGTAAAAATGTACTCCGACTGTTACAAGCTATAGCTAAATGAGCAACGTTTGGTTGATTTCCTTCTGATTTTAAATTTAAATAATTAAAAAGAAAATATGTTGTATGTAAAAAAAAAAAAAACAACTCATAAATTTGTCTGTTGGTGTGTTGGTAGATGTGTCTGTTGGTGTCTGCGCGGCCGTGTCACGATAGATATAAATACGTTATTAGACACTGTATAAAAGAATATTATTTTGTCTGCCACGTCACGTGTTTGGCACGCTCAGTGTCTGTAGATATAAACGGACCTCAAATCGTGCCGAAAACTCTGCTTGCGCGATGCAGGATTCGTGTGACATCATGTTATTAGTTCGTAGGTGGCGGCATAGATGCCGCTACAATATTAAAGCTTGTTTCGGGATAAAACAAACCTTAGGTCAAGAGGCAAAATTGTTTGTAAGAAATAATTTCTGGTCGCGCTGTCAAATTACGGAAATTCTTGAACTGATAGAAAGCTACACTAACTTTGAGTGTCATAGGATAGTTTTAATCCCAGAAAAATGCTTCATTCCTGTAGGATAAATCACGCGAGCGAAGCCGCGAAAAGCTCACATTGCAAAAGTAAAAATTAAGAAACTAGAGTATTGTTACAAGATAGGGCAACGCCATCTAGTGACGAGTAGAATAACTAAGTAGTTACTGGTGGCGCCATCTAGTATCGAATAGCGGAACTACTCTCTTCGTGTCGAATGGAATTTTCCGGAATGTTCGAACCGAACATTCTGGAAGTTTCTAGTCACTTCGAGAACAGTGAGTTCGAAAGTCGATTGTTCTGGAAGTTTCTCGAATTATCTAGAACAGTATGGAACGTTCTAGAAACATCTTCGGTGCTATATAAAGAGCGGTCGGGTTCGTCGTGGGTCAGTTTCGATTCGGAAGCGACACAGAGCGATCAGAAAAGGAAAATAGTGCGAAGTAATAGAATTGTTTAAGAAGTGTTTTTGTAATAAAGTGTGATTAATTGAAGTCTGCTGTTTAAATAATTTATCCCTGAGCCCCAGCTCGTAACAAATTGGTGTCAGAAGTGCGGGATAAATTATGCCGGTTCTACCAAAGGAAGAAACGGAAGGGGTGCGCACCAGGAGTCAGCGCCAGCAAGATGTAGACCAGAGGCGCTTTGGAGACGCTCCCTCACCGTCATCAGGTGGATATCGAGACTCCACGGCTGCAGCGGAACCCGCTCAATCGTCGGCGTCGCCTGACCTAGCCGCCCTGATGGCATTCATGCAGGAGCAGGCTCGCCGTCAGGAGGAGCAGGCTCGCCGTCAGGAGGAGCAGGCTCGCCGTCAGGAGGAGCAAGCTCGCCGCTTGGAAGAGCAGATGCAGCGCGACAAGGAGGAGCAGGCTCGCCGTCAAGAGGAGCAGGCTCGCCGCATAGAAGAGCAGCTGCAGCGCGACAAGGAGGAGCAGGCTCGCCGTCAAGAGGAACAGGCTCGCCGTCAGGAGGAGCAGGCTCGCCGTCAGGAGGAGCAGGCTCGGCGCTTGGAGGAGCAGTTGCAGCGAGACAAGGAGGAGCAGGCTCGCCGTCAGGAGGAGCAGCTCTTGGTGATAAAGGACCTCCGCGGAGCCATCGGGAAGGACATGAAAGAGGTAAAAGACCAGGTCCAGCAACATGAGACCCGCATTGTCGAGATGGAAAAGACAATACGTGGGTTCAAGTCTGGAGACGGGACCGTGGCAGCTGCGGTAGTGGCACCTTCGCCTCGTGGTTTTAAAGTGCCACCATTCGATGGCTCTTCGTCATGGTCCGCCTACAAGATTCAGTTTGAGGCCGTGATGAAATCGAATGGGTGGACCAACGAACAGGCATTGACTGCTCTAACTTTGGGCCTCCGCGACCAGGCCTTGTCTGTATTAGAAGCGCTTGGACACGACGTCACCTTTGAGAAGCTTCTAGAAGCATTAGAAGCTAGATACGGCGACGCACACCTGGATCATGTGTTTCGGGCCCAGCTGAAAGACCGATCGCAACGGAGTGGTGAAACTCTTCAGCAGTGGGCTCTTGATGTGGAAAAGCTGGTCCGAAAGGCCTACCAGTCATCACCGGTGCTGATCGACGGGAACCTCGTACAGGCGTTCACGGATGGGATCCGTGACTTGGAGGTTAGAGCTGCCGTAAGGCTAGGGCATTTCAAGAACCTTAAGGACGCCCTAGCCCACGCTTTGGAGGTGGAGGCAGTACGGCGGGACGAACGAAGTCACCGAATCAGGGAGATTGCGACTTCACCCCGGTGCTATGGCTGCGGAGAAAGAGGCCACATCCGATTGAGCTGCCCAAAGCGAAGGCCACCCCACGGCAATAAGCAGCCGCCAGCTAAAGAATCGCCAGACGTCCCTGCTGGGCAACAGCAGCAGGGAAACGAATAGAAGCCAGGACTAAGGGGCGGGTGCTGGCTGGTGATGGAAGAGCCCCAAGGATCTCGATCTCACAATCCTGTGACGGGAACAGCCTGATCATCGAGGGCGAAATTAACAGAACACCTTGCAAGCTGACATTGGATACTGGAGCTTCTCGGACGGTTGTCAGTTTCCAATTAGCAAGACGGTTTCTTGGGGACTTCTTCGGGAGCCATGAAGGTGTACATCTGAGAACAGCCACCGGTCAGCACATACCCGTCCGAGGTGAGAAGGAGGTTGACATAAAGTTAGGGAACAAAGTTTATCGCCACAATGTTATCGTGGCCGACATAGTGGACGACTGCATTCTGGGTTTGGACTTCATGCGGAAACATCAGTGTGAGATTGACGTTCATCAAGGAGTGTTGAAGTGTGGCTCAGAGGAAGTCTTCATGGAAGGTGCATCATCGGGAAAGGTGTACTGCGTCAAGGAAGTTATTCTTCGTCCAAGGTCAGAAACAATCGTACCAGTTTGTCTACCAGGAAATTCTGGTCGGGAAAACCGATGTGTACTTATAGAAGGATTAGATAACAATGCTTCATGGAAGATTGCACGCACCTTGGTAAGGGGAACTAGAGTTTCATCCGTACGTGCACTCAACACAAGTGATCAGGACCTAGTGCTCAAGAAAGGCACAATGTTAGGCACTTGTGAAGGAGTGGTTTGGATGCGTAGATGCCACGAAAACCCTACCAACGCCAAAGTTCAAAGTGCAAGATACGACGTGACTTCGCTTTTGAAAGACTCCCAGAATAACTTATCGGAAGAAGAAAAGTACAAGGCTAAGAAGATGTTGAACAAGTTCGCCGACATTTTCTCGACAAATGATGCCGACATAGGGAAGACTGCGTTAGTTCAACACAGAATAAATACAGGAAATGAGGTACCAATCCGCCAGCGACCAAGACGTGTGCCAGTGGCACGGGATCGTGAAGTTGACGCCATGATCAAGGGTATGGTGAAAGATGGCGTGATTGAACCTTCATCCAGTCCATGGTGTTCACCGGTAGTGTTGGTGAAGAAGAAGGACGGCAGCATGCGCTTCTGTGTTGACTATCGCCGACTAAACGACATCACTAAAAAGGACAGTTATCCGTTGCCAAGGATCGACGACACGCTGGATACGCTTACGGGAATGAAGTGGTTTTCTACCTTAGATCTGAAGAGTGGCTACTGGCAGGTCGAGATAGACCCTCGAGATAAAGAAAAGACAGCATTCTCTACAGGAAAAGGATTGTGGCAATTCAACGTCATGCCATTTGGTTTGTGTAATGCTCCTGCCACTTTTGAGCGATTGATGGAGCGGGTGCTTACTGGACTGATTGGAGATGCCTGCCTTGTCTACTTGGATGACATTATCATCGTGGGTAGGAACTTTGAAGATCACCTCCGCAATCTGGAGCAAGTGCTGTCGAAGATACGAGGAGCCAATCTAAAACTAAGCCCAAAGAAGTGCGCGTTGTTCAGGCGGCAAGTGAACTTTTTAGGACACGTGGTTTCCGAAAAAGGTATTCAAACGGACCCGGATAAGCTCGTTGCCGTCAAGGATTGGCCAGTCCAGAGAACAAAACGCAAGTCAGGGCATTTCTCGGTTTGTGCTCCTACTATCGACGGTTTGTGAAGAGCTTTGCTGACATTGCCCGACCTCTTCATAAACTAACTGAAGACAAGATACAGTTCTGCTGGAATGAGAGCTGTGACGTCGCATTTCAGAAGCTGAAAGAACATTTGTGCAATGCTCCCATCCTAGGCTATCCTGACCATGAAAATGAATTCATAGTTGACACAGATGCCAGCAATACTGGAATCGGCGGGGTGTTGTCACAACGAAAAGGAGATCAGGAGGTTGTAATTGCGTACTTCAGCAAAGCCTTATCCAAACCTGAAAGGAACTACTGTGTCACTCGAAGGGAGCTTCTAGCTGTAGTAAAAACATTGCAGCATTTCAATAAATATTTGTTGGGGCGGAAATTTCTCCTGCGGACGGACCACGCTGCACTGAAATGGCTACTGCAATTTAAGAACCCAGAAGGACAGGTAGCAAGATGGATTGAATTACTGCAAGAGTTTGATTTCGTAATTCAACATCGTAGCGGAACGTCGCACGGTAATGCTGATGCTCTCTCGCGAAGACCATGTCCAGACCAATGTAAACATTGTGCGAGACAAGAAGCTAAGCAGGTAGCACTAGTGCGGGTTTTAAAGACGGATCTTAGCGAAGAGTGGAAGGAAACCTTGCAGAGTGCTCAACAGGATGACAGAGACATAAAACCGATCCTTGAATGGAAGAAATCAGGTGCTCCTAGGCCTCACTGGAGTGATGTCGCAGCAACCAGTTCCATCACCAAGAGTTATTGGGCACAATGGGAAAGCTTGGTTATCCAGGATGGAGTTCTGTGCCGGAAATGGGAGAATGCTCGCGGTGACCAATGTCATCTACAAATGGTCTTACCTAAAGTTAAAGTGCCGGAGGTCTTACAGCTCTATCACAATGAAAGTTCAGGGGGTCACATGGGAGTTAAGAGGACTTTAATCAAGATCCGAGAACGATTTTACTGGATCCATTGTCGAGAGGACGTTGAGGAATGGTGCCGCAAATGCACAAATTGTGCGGCTGTGAAAGGACCACAAACTCGAAGCAGAGGGGCACTAAAGGTTTACAATGTTGGTGCACCGTGGGAACGTATAGCATTAGATGTTGCGGGACCATTTCCGGAAAGCCAAAGCGGGAACAAGTACTTCTTGGTCGTCATGGACTACTTCACAAAATGGCCGGAAGTGTTTGCAATCCCTAATCAAGAAGCCGTTACGGTGGCTGATAAGTTAGTTCACGAAGTGTTTTGTCGGTTTGGGGTACCCTTGGAAATCCACAGTGATCAAGGCCGGAACTTTGAGTCAGAAGTGTTCAAGGAGACGTGTCGTGTGATGGGTGCTCACAAAACCAGAACTACTGCTTATCATCCACAATCAGACGGGATGGTTGAACGATTCAACCAGTCACTAGAGAGATATCTTGCAAAGGTTGTGGAAAACAGACAGAAGGATTGGGACAAACACATTCAACCATATCTCATGGCATATCGCAGTGCTGTTCATGAAACCACAACAGTAACACCAGCTTTTGCTAATTTCGGCAGAGAACTACGATTACCTGCAGATCTCATCACTGGCATCCCACCTGAGTCTCCACGCAGTATAACTGATTATGCAAACGAACTACGGAACAGGATGAATGATGTATATGAGCACATCAGAGAGACAGGTCAACAGATGTCTGAGAGGATGAAGACTCGCTACGATCGGAAGGCGAACAATAAGGGCTTCAATGAAGGATCACTGGTATGGTTACATAACCCGGTACGCAGCAAAGGAAAATCGCCTAAATTGCAAGCAAAATGGGATGGACCATATCGCGTAGTTACCCAGATTAATGACGTCACCTACCGAATTCAAAAGGGACCCCGAGGTGCATCAAAGGTCGTTCATGTGGATCGGTTGGCCCGTTATCATGGGTCTAACGATGCTCGGGACGAGCATGTCTAAGAGGGAGGCAATGTTACAAGATAGGGCAACGCCATCTAGTGACGAGTAGAATAACTAAGTAGTTACTGGTGGCGCCATCTAGTATCGAATAGCGGAACTAATCTCTTCGTGTCGAATGGAATTTTCCGGAATGTTCGAACCGAACATTCTGGAAGTTTCTAGTCACTTCGAGAACAGTGAGTTCGAAAGTCGATTGTTCTGGAAGTTTCTCGAATTATCTAGAACAGTATGGAACGTTCTAGAAACATCTTCGGTGCTATATAAAGAGCGGTCGGGTTCGTCGTGGGTCAGTTTCGATTCGGAAGCGACACAGAGCGATCAGAAAAGGAAAATAGTGCGAAGTAATAGAATTGTTTAAGAAGTGTTTTTGTAATAAAGTGTGATTAATTGAAGTCTGCTGTTTAAATAATTTATCCCTGAGCCCCAGCTCGTAACAGTATTTTGATTTTTCTTAACGCAGAACATTATTTTCCAACCTTTCAGCTACACAGGCATGGGTATTTATAACTCCAGAGAATTTTACTACACATACGGCCTAATGTATGGCCTTGCCACTCTAAGAGCGACTGCTACAATAGTGTACAATCCCAGCGGTGGGGAAAAGGCAATGCTGGAAGCTATTCAGAAGTATAAGGTAATGCATTCATTTGTATATTAAGTTGGCTGTTAGGGCTATGTTGGAGTAGCATAGCTGTGTATAATAAGCCTGTGGTATCCCAATGCAGGGCAAAAGCGTCCCCTCCGTCTTTCCATGTCTCTCTTTCTTTGCTACATCTGCCCAATCCTATAAAGATAGGAGTTTAATTCGTCACGTCATCTTTCTCTGGGCCTACCGCGTCACCGGTACCTATTTTAAACTAGAATGTAACTGAGCTGGCCTCATCTGGCGCATGTCGCTACAGAATGGCAAATGTAGCCACTGATTCGGATAATGGAGCTCAAATGGAGTTGGGCAAGAGGGCAAGGCGTGGTGGAGTGACCGAGTGGCGTGGAAGGACTGGTAGACGAAACATTGGTCGTCCAGCGTCGAGATGGGCAGATGACATTGTTGCCATCGAAGGGAAAACCTGGAAGAGGTTGACGCAGGAGCGTGGGTATGGGAACAAGAAAACAGAGGTATATGCTCAGCAGCGGGCGAAGTTAGTCTACGGATGACGATGATGAGCAACTGATTAGACTCAAATACTCACACGAGTCTTTATTTTCATTTTCAGATAAAAGTCCTGCAACTCACACCTATGATCATCACAGAGATGATAAAGTCAGCCATCTTGGGCAGCTATGATGTCAGCAGCGTAGAGTACATCTTGTCCTCCAGTACTTACATTCGAGAAGAAGAAGTCAACGCTATCAAACAGAGGTAAGGGTCAAAATATTTAGCCATAAGTGTCAACTAGTCGTGGTGATGGCCTAGTGGCTAAGACCTCTTGTACTAGGGTTTAAATCTGGTTATGTAGTAATGTAACTTTTTCGTAAATGTACTTTCTAATAAACCACTATTTTGGACATCGTTGACATCGGTGATGGGAAACATCGTGTGGAACCTGGATTTACAGCCAGCCCACCTTAAGGTTACACTAGTCAAGCAACGGCACGAACTATTTTGTGCGCGGGGTTAAAATGCATTTTATATTTATTTATTTATTTTTCTTAAAAAAACGTTGCCCCACACTAGGAATTTCTTCCTGTATCGTGGGTGCGTTTACAAACATATAAACTCACATACACAACACCCAGAGCCGGAACAACGATCTGTAGGTCATACAAATTTTTGTTCCGTGCGGGAATCGAACCCGCGTCACACACTTTTGCAAATTTGTTACGAAATGGTTAATGAATTATGACGAAATCGAGCGCGCGAAATTTTATAAACAGACCTTTGGGAGTCTGGATATCATGAAAAAACGACTAAATCTATCTGTTCAAAATAAAACTATTTGCATTTTTGAACTACTAATCTATCCCTGTGTGGAGGCCGTTTTCCAATTTTCCGTCTTCTTATGGTATTTATTTGCGACCAAAAATGCGTTAAAATTAGTGTCGAAATGTGGAACTTTCGACGCTCATAACTTTCAAATATTTTCTTTTTTTTACTTTTTTGCTTCCATACAGGGCTAGATAATGATGAGATAAATTGATATCACTTTTTATTTTGAACGTACATCGTCAAACAGTGGTATAATCCCTAGACTACGTTTGTATGGAAGAATTTTCGACTAGTGTAACCTTAAGCATGCGTGGTGATTGATGCTCGTACCTTCTCTATAGAATAAAAGGTATTTGCCAGTAGGACAATAATATACTGGTACATTACTTATTATTAATCCTCACGGCAAACGATCATGACTAAATAATTGCCCTTAGCATGTATAGAAATTTCTCACTAGCTCGTAACATTCAAATATTCATTTATTAAATTTAATCACAGTTATATATGTAGGTGTCGAGGTGGACTGTTTGTTTGTTGATTGTTGAGTAAACCTTCAGGCTTCTTGTTTCTTAATTTATTTCCTATTCTGGGAATAATAAATAAATTATGAAAGGGTGGCTTGCTGCTGATGGTTGAGTGGCGAAATGTTGAATGACAAAAGTGCCATTTTTTTTTCTACGTGGCGTCTTGTAGTGCGGTCAAAGTGACTGACAACTACTTAACCGGGCTTCCCTGTGGAGACTAAGCTATATAACTTCCAGCCAGGCACAAATTTCTAAACCTAGGCGACAACGCTGAGGGCTAACCCCTGTGGGGTCGAACCTCAGCTCAAGGCGTCGCTGGGGGGACAACTATGGCTGGATCTTAATAAAGTGATTCTACCATCCGTTCGGAATAAGCCTACGTGGAGAAGAATGGACAAAAAACTCCAATTAACTAACTAGAATTTAACCACGGCACAGCATTGCGCGGGCTGGCTTGTATATCTTGCGATGAGCCTCGGCGGCGAGGACGGATCGAAGCCGGTCTGTGTTTGCGAATTGTGCTAGTCTCTTTCTTGCTCTCTTGGAGCAGGGTAGTGGCGTCATCGGGGATGGAGAGGGTCAGCCTTGGTCGGTGAATCTTTGAGATTTGGGAAAGTTCATAGCGAGAGGCCGCTTGAATAAGGGGCTTGCTGTGGTTGACAGCTTTGTCGAAATAGCGCTTGGAAATGCGCTTCATAAACTGTTGTATTGTGGGAATTCTAAGATCGACGTGGAGATCCTGGTCACGATCGTACCAGGGGGCTCCCGTGATTTTCCGGAGGAAGCGGTTTTGTATAACCGGAAGCTTGTGAATGTGGTGGGGCCTTGCGTGCGCGAAACCTGCGCAGGCGTAGGTCATGATGGGACGGATAACCGCAGTGAAAGTGCGCAGCTTGCACCTAAGTGACAAGCCACTGCTTGCGTTTACCATCCCATGAAGTCTGCCCATAGCGAAAGCGGCTCGCGAGCGCGCCGCCTTTATGTGCTTGGCGAAAGTGAGGTGATTGTCAAGGGTGACTCCTAGGTACTTGGCTTGCTCTTCCTAAGGGATCGGCTTGCCGTACATAGTGATGGGTTTGGTGGGTTGGGCGTTTATGGAACGAGTGTAAGGCCTAGAGAAGAGGAGCCTGGCTCTTGTCAGGATTGACTTCAATTCTCCAGAGGTGGAACCACTTGGCCAGCGCGTTGGTGGCTCTCTGGAGTTTTTGGGCGATGGCATTGGGTACTAGGCCGGAGCTATAGAGGGCCACAAATGCCGCAAGCCACCCATCCTTTATACAATTTTGCTTACTGCAGGGAAAAGGGAGGCGTAGAGCGCAGGTAATTTTCGCTCGGCCAATCTGGGCACGCCTCGCGCGCCTCTGCCCATTGTCTACGCATGTGATCTAATAATAATAATAAATAAATAATAATAAATTCATTTATTCAGGAAAAACACAATGTACAGGATCAAAAAAGGTAAATACATACATTTTCAACAGACACACGGAAAGAGAGAATCGTTGGTACCTGTACTAATGAAAATCATTGTATCACAGGCACCAACATCTTCCAGAATAGGTTAAACAAGAAGAAACAACTTCAACATTTACAGAAACATTATTTTTCGTCTTTAAAAAATAAATATAATAAAAGTAATTAGTCCAATTATAATAGTGTAAGACATCCCATACCAGACTTTCTTATTAATATTAGATAAGTCTGATCTATTGACATATTATAAAATTTAACATTACATTAATATAACACCAAACTTTAATTAACAATAAGAATAATAATAAAATCTTCCGTCCTTGTGGCAAATCAGTTAGCAGCATCAGCTTGTGGCAGATCTGGATAGGTTTCGACTCGTCCGATATCCGCGTGGTGTTTTAACCACGCTTTATGCCACCGTACAATTATGTTTACTAATGTACTTACATCTAAGGGAGTAATACAAACCTAACCAATAATAATAACCTACCAATTGGGTAGGGCCAACTTCGAGAAAGAGGTCAACCGTCGAATCCGACTCGGCTGGGCAGCGTTCGGGAAGTTGCGCGGTATCTTCTCGTCCAACTTACCACAGTGTCTCAAGACGAAAGTCTATGACCAGTGTGTGTTGCCATTGATGACATATGGCTCTGAGACGTGGTCGCTTACAATGGGCCTTATCAGGAAGCTTACAGTCACTCAAAGGGCAATGGAGAGGGCTATGCTCGGAGTTTCCTTGCGTGATCGAATCAGAAATGTGGAGATCCGCAAGAGAACCAGGGTTACCGACATAGCCCGAAGAATTGCCAAACTTAAGTGGCAGTGGGCAGGGCACATTGCTCGCAGAACGGATGGCCGATGGGGCCGAAAAGTTCTGGAATGGCGACCGCGAACCGGAAGACGATACGTTGGAAGGCCTCCCACTAGGTGGACCGATGACCTGGTTAAGGTTGCGGGAAGGCGCTGGATGCGAGACGCACGGGATCGGTCAATGTGGCGACGCCTGGGGCAGGCCTATGTCCAGCAGTGGACGTCTTTCAGCTGAAATGATGATGATGATGATGAATCTAATTATTTACATGAAAAGCCCTACTTAAATCTGTCTTTATTGGATACATAAATCTCTTTTTGGTTTCCCTTGGAAATATGTACTATTATACGCATCATCCTCCCTCCGGAGGAAGGGAGGGGTATGTGGGACTCCCCGGTCTGTTTTCGGTATACCCAATAAAAAACCCAACGGCACTCCCGCATCGTCTTAGTGGAGGAGGACTGGGAAACCGGCAGAGCCTTTACCTCCAGTCCCCCGCCGACGACTGCCCGCTCTCTCACAGCGGGCCCCTCATGCCCCTCTCAACGGAGGAGCCCGGGAATGACCGCGAGTGCTCAGCCATTCCCTCCCGCGAGTGGTGATGTGCAATGCGGGCGAAGGGGCCCCCGCATCTGTCCCCTGCGTATCACCACCTTCACCTCCTTTTGCGATTTACCCTCACAAATCAGACATCGCAGCCCGCTCAGTTGCGATGCCGCTACAGGCGGCACCCGCGGCACCGCAACTATTGGGCCACTCGTCGTCGGCTTATTGCCAAAAGCCTAGACGAGCGGCCCCCGCCAAGGTTCCTGGCCAAGGCGGGAACCAATTCGGGGAGGAACCTAACCTGACCTAAACTTTTTTTTTTTTTTTTTTGATCACGCTGGTAAAAAATGCATTACGCATACCCACCCATTGGGGGAATGGGGGGCTATGTGGGAATCCCCGTGCTGAGGCCCACTAAAATAACCCAGCGGCACTCCCGCAACGTCTGTATGGAGGAGGACTGGGAAACTGGCACAGCCTTTATGTCCAGTCCTCCGCCGACGACTGCCCGCCTTTATAGCAGGCCCCTCACGCCCCTCCCTTAGTGGAGGTCATTCCCGTCTGACGAGGGTGGTGGCTGGTGCAATGCGGACAAAAGGCGCCCCCGCGCCTGTCGCCCGCTAGTCACCACCAGGAGGTGGGAGGAGACGATCGTATAACCACCTTCTCCCACCCCTTCTTCGCCTGCGGAGCGGTGCAGCGAGCGGATCGTCCTCTCGCGCGCGCTCCGCCGCCTCCTTTTGCAACATGACATCCTCGCAAAAGGAGGCAACCGCCACCCAGGCCTCCTCGCTCCCCAGCATGGAGTTTACCACGCCGGGAAGCGAGAGATCCTGCCCGACCACTCCAATGAGTTCACGGCACAGCTCAGCCCGGGCACACCTCGAGGGTGTGCTGCGCCGTGTCCTCCGCCACGCTGCAGTCATGGCACGCCGGGGTTTCCTCCCGCTGGATCCGGTGCAGTTGCGTTCCGAAACAGCCATGTCCGGACAACACCTGCACCAGACGGAACGAGAGGAAACCATGGGGTCGCTCGAGCCAGCCCTGCAGGACTGGACCGAGCGCGTCCAGCGTCCGGCGGCTAAAAGTGGCGGTGGCGAGGTCCTCCGTCCAGTGACGGACGATCGCATCACTCGCCTCCCGCCGCACGGCTTCCCGCTCTTCCGCAGCGGGGCGCTCTCCTAGCGCTTTACGCCGTGCCGTCCACTCGTACACTCTGGCGAGCACCCATGCCTCCAACTCCCAGGGAGGGACCCTCTTCACCCTTTCCTTTGGCGCAGTTTGTTTCGCACGCTTCATTACGAAAGTGTACTACTGGATACGTCTGTAGGCACTCGAGGTCGTTGGATATGTCAGTTGAGGTTATGATGTGGTATACGTACAGTTGCTTCGCCATAACTGATTTTGTTCTGTCCGTGTTCCGTCTTTTATACTATTCGTAATTTATTCAGGGCGCGTGCCGACAACAACATGGCAACTCATTATGCATGCCGCGTATCTCACAAATTCATTATTATATATCTTACAAACCCATCTTTATGTTTCCCCTCATTATTTTTAATAAGCTCATTATTTATACAGTCACGTATTTGTTTCTCACGAGATTAATATTTATGTTGCCGGTGCATGCAATTTACATTTTATTGTCATGCGTTTTTAGAATACTAATTTTGTGCAGGTTTTCCTTTGTTCTCTCGGCCTTTATATAGCGTCGATTTGCAGTTGCATTGTCATTGTTGCAAGGTCGATCTCGAACCTGGCGATGACTCTGAAACCGGCGAGCTGCCTCGACCACCACCAAATCCGTTCGAGGATATTTTTGATCCATGTGATGCTGAGCTGCAGGCGATACAGATGGCCAACTTCTACGAAGACCTTCGTGTTGAACCAGTCTATTGGGTTCGCATCCGTGTCAAGTTCTTCTCGTCTCGCGATAACCTTTGCGATAAATGTTGCAGTAAATTTTTATTTTCTTTTGATATGTTCATATACTACGATTATGTTTCTTTCCATAAGGATTCGTTTAGAGCGGGTTATTTTTGTTCTTTCTGTTCCGATAAATTATATGTAAAATGTGTTTCTTAATGGTTTTTTATTTTATAATCCATGTCTATCTTGGTCATAATTTTCTAATATCAGACCGTATAGTTTATTTCTGTCGCCTGGTTTTAACCATGCTATTCTGTTCAAGTAGTTTCATAGACTTTGATCACTGTCTGTATACTCTTCGTTTCCTGGTAGGTTTCCTGGTATTCCTTCAATTTTTAGAGTGGTGGTGACACCTGTGCTTGGATAGTCGTTGTCTACTAGTGCTTGTGGGTCGTTGTACGTCACTATGGTTATATGACTTCCTTTATGGTTGACTTTGATTTCTGTCACTGGTTTTTTTTCTGTTTTTTTTGGTACTTTTGGTTTTTCTTTTGATGTTAATGGTTGAGGGTCTTCGTGAATGTTATCTGCCCCGCTTTCGATTAGTTCCCTTAGTCGTCTTGCCATCGGTCCGTCGTATGTGGAGCCCACGGTTACTACTGCTAGTCGATCTTCTGGTGTGTCGAAGTATCCGCCTGGTCTAATTATTCCCAGGGGTTTGTTTGTTCCCATGTATCTTATATATATTTTTTGTTTAGCTAATTTTTGTTGAGCCATTTTTCTTATTTCGTTGTTTTCCTTTGCTATTGCTTATTTTTCTTCTTCTGTCATTTTGCCATATACTCTTTTTCATCCTGGTACTTTGTCTGCTCTTATTATCGTCGCTGGTCTTCCGTTTTCGTCTGTGATGTGTTCGCCTTCTTCGTACCATTTTGCTGTTTTTTTTGCTGGTTTACTGATGTCTTCTTCTGGTTTTCTTTTCCTAGGCAATTGCGGATCAAGAGGTTTTTCAACTCTTGGCGTTTGAACTCGTGGTGGTGTTTGTGCAGGTGTTGGCGGCGTTGGTGGTCTAACATCGACAGCCATCGGCGTTGGTTGAGCATCCACTGCTGTCGGTGTTTCTTGTGCAATTGTTCTGCAATACTCGTAGAAGTTATTATTTGATTTTTTTATGTATATATTTATTTTTATATTGATATTCATACCTACGTCTCCATTGCTGGTGCTCCTGTCACTGTGTATTTGTTCGTCCATTTGTATTTGTCTACCGATAGTCCCACGTAGTGTGTGGCTGTGCCTTGTCGATTCTACTCATCAATATATTAGTACAGTGCGATAAACATTCTAGATCGATCGATGTCTCTACGAGTATGTTGAGTAGCGAATCTTCTAATGTCCTGTCTTGGATTATTAATGGAATGATTCCTATCCCTATGCTTCCCATGAAATTTTTAGGTGCGTTTGTACTGATTCCTCCGATTGTCAAGTTATCTACTGCTGCTTTATCGTATAATTTTGTACTTCCCTTGCTGTATGCCAAGTCTGATAATTTTCTGTTTCCTACATCTAACGATGACATGTATGGTGTGTTTCTGTGCATGTGGTCGCTGTCTTCGAACCCTTCGTTGTTACAGTGAAATGTTCCATCTGTCGGTGCATATGATTTTTCGAATATTGGTCCAATTGAGTTTGTCGCGTTATATAAAATTGTTGATTCCATGATCAATGGTGGCAAGAAAAATTATTTATTTACACTGTTCATTTTGAATGAGTATGATATGGTATTGTCAATGATTTTTGCTTGTGCGGTTGAATGACCCGGTTCTTTGTCTGTTCCTTTTTCGTATTTATCTATCGTTTTTCTGTATAGTGTTTCTGCTGTGATGTTGTTTCCCATTATTAATGGTGCTAGTTTTCCCAAATTACTATAGTTGTTTGTGAATTGGCGTTTGCATAGTTTACTGCGTTAGTCGCTGTTATGAACGGTGTTCTGTTACCTAGATTTGTGATTTTTATATTTACTCCTTTCACTCTTGCTGTGTGGAACACTTTTGTCATGTCACTGTATTCTTTGTCTGTCATATACAAGTATATATATTGCCATGGTAGTGAATGAATGTATGTTTTATATTGTATTACTGTCGCATCCTTGTCATACCGCCATGCCACCGCTTTTGTTGATTTTATAGCGAATGTATTTTTTTATTTGAATTGGAATGAGTGTGTGTGATGTTTGTTCTGTACGCCTGTTCCGATCATTGAGCTTACGTTTCCCGGCGCTCCCTCCATTTTGCTATCGTCTTCTGTACGTGGATATATTATTCCTGTCACTGCTTCTAATAAATATTTTGATCCTATCCCTCCCTGAGCTAGATATTTTGCAAATGACTCGTATGTACTCGTCGGCGCTATCAACGATACTTCGTGGAGAAATTCCTCGTCTGCTTCTCGCACTTGATTTTCAAACGCTTTATTATTTTTTGTTTTTTTTATAATATTCTGTTATTTTATGATATTTTTCGTCGTGTTTTTTTGCTGCACTGTCCAATCGATTCACTGGCACTCCGCGATTTAGACTATTTCCCGGACCCAGATATTTATAACTGAGTAAAGTCAAGCCAACCTTCTCACGCGACGGATCGGCCATAACATGGGCGTCCGTCAGCGCACCTCTCCTCTTTATACCCTCCGGTTTACCTCTTTACTTTTAGCAATATGCTTTACAAGGATAATCAAAGTCATTACTATGCTTGGCTGTTTGATTCGGTACAATGGCCGATTAAATAACAAAGGAATGCTCAATATCATCCAAAACTTAAAAACATTATTAAATGAAATTTCATATGATTGGACTGACACAAACGTAATAAGTTCGGAGACGCCTCCTGAGAAAACTAATGAAGCAAATGTGACCACAAGCAACTCTGATTTTTTTCGTCTTTAACAGTATAAATATCCTACACCAAAATATTGCTGGTATTATAAATAAAGCTGACCTACTAACTGTCCACCTTCAGGAAATGTCGAGGAAACAAAAAGATATAGATGTTATCTGCATTACAGACCACTTCATTATGCTTGGCCATGAAAAAGTATTGAACATTCCGAAATATAAACTAGCTGAATCAAAGAAACGTGGAGGAGCTTGCATCCTTATCAAAGGAAATTTAGAATATAAAGAATTAACTGATATATCACGCCAATCAAAAACAAATATATTCGAATGTTGCGGAATAGAACTTGTCAAACAAAGATTAATTATTATCTGTATCTATAGACCACCAAAATTAAATAACTTAACTATCTTTTATGAAAACTTGGACATTGTCTTGAAACTAATATGTAATAAATCTAATAGGAAGGTTATTGTATGTGGGGACTTCAACATAGACATATTGAAAAGAAATAACGTTAACAAATACTTCGAGTACTTTTTATTGGGGTGTACCCCAATTAAAAGTACTCGGATTCTTAATTTGGAACTTCGACAACCAACTAGACTATCCAGGAACAGTTGCATTGATAATTTTGCTTGCAGTTGTCAACTTAAATGTAAATGTGGAATAATAGATCTAGCATTATCCGATCACACTGCACAGGTACTGGAAGTAAGGGTAAATAGAACCTGTAGAATTCATTCTTGGCGCATTATGAAACGTGACATTTCATTCGAAAATTTAGCTAGGTTTAAAAACTGTCTCCATTCTCTTTCTTTCTCGGATATATACCTTACAGAAAATGCAAACGAAGAATATGATTATTTTCTGGAACACTTCCGTATGCTATACGATCTGTGTTTTCCATACAGGCTAGTCACTATCAAACCAAATCGAACTATTAAATGGGTATCACGTGGTATACGAGTGTGCAGTAAACGACAGAGACATCTGTTATGGAAATGCAGACGTGACTCTTCAGAGGTAAATAAAAAAAAGTTCAAAAATTACTCTCTAAAATTCAGGATAATAATAAAATTAACTCAAAGAGCACAAAATAATCATTTTATAAACACCTCTAGTAATAAATTTAAAGCCTCGTGGAGTATCATAAATAAAAATACACGCAATGTCGAGCCAATCTGCAAAATCAAAACCCAGGACACCGTAATTAGTAACCCAGAAGATATTGCTAATGCATTTAACAATTTCTTCATTGATCTGGTAAAATCTACCTCATCAAAATATGTAACTACTGGGTTAGTTAGCTGCACACATTCAATGTTTATGTCTCCAGTGATACCTCAAGACGTAATAAGAATGATACAATCATTATAAAATACAAATAGCTTTGGATATGATGGCATAGCTACAAAAGTAGTAAAATTCGTGTCGAATAATATCGCCTCACACTTATGTCATATTATAAATCTTTGTATTATCTCTGGAGTATTCCCAAATGGTCTTAAAACAGTTATCGTAAAACCAGTCTTCAAAAAACACGATAAAGAAAGTTTAGTAAGCTACAGACCCAATATAATAATAATAATAATATAGTCTTTTATCAGGCGGGAACAAGGTGCGCGCCTTCAACGGCTGGGTCATGCCGGTCTTGATGTACTCTTTCGGCATACTCAAATGGACTCAGACAGAACTTGACGCCCTGGATAGGAGAGTCCGCACATTGCTTACCGCAAATCGTATGCATCACCCACGGTCATCGGTTATGAGACTGTATATCCCTCGGAAGAGCGGGGGTCGTGGCTTTTTAAATGCTAAGACCCTGCACAACCGCGAGGTATGCAGTCTTAGGGAATACTTCCAGGCCGCTGACGTGGGTATGCATCAAGATGTGGTAGCAGTGGACAAGGGCCTTACCCCGCTCTCCTTGGCTAACGAGAACTGGCGCAAACCTATAGTATTAGATACTAATGACCGCATGGAGGTATGGCAGAGCAAGGAGCTTCACGGACGCTTCTACCGGGTTCTACAAGGGCCCGATGTAGATTTTTTGGCGTCCGTGGCCTGGTTGTTATTTGGTGACCTTTTTGGGGAAACCGAAGGTTTTGTCTTTGCGATTATGGACGAAGTTATAATGACGAACAACTACTGGAAATACATTGTGAAAGATAGCACGGTTGACATCTGTCGGGCATGTCACCGGCCTGGGGAATCCATCCGTCACAATATCTCCGGTTGTTCTAGTCTAGCTAACGGAGACTATTTGCATAGACACAACCTTGTAGCCAGGATTATCCATCAGCAACTTGCTCTTAAATACAATCTTGTGGAATCGGAAGTGCCTTACTATAGGTATGAGCCCGACCCAGTTCTCGAGAATGGCAATGTCACGTTGTATAGGGATCGGTCTATCATCACTGACAGGACTGTTGTTGCCAATAAGCCTGACATAGTGGTGATAGACCGACTATAGGATATAGCGGTCCACCATGACGAGAACCTCGTGAAGGCTGAGAGAGATAAGAAAAGCAAGTATCTTGATCTGGCTCGCGAGGTTGTCGACATGTGGGATGTGAATACAGCAATCATTGTGCCGGTAGTCGTTACGGCGAATGGCGTAATAGCCAAGAGCCTCGACGAACATCTGAGGAGGCTCTCGTTGGGCAGCTGGATCAAGGGCTTGATCCAGAAAGCGGTACTCTTGGACACAGCGCGTATCATTAGGAGATTCCTCTCTCAGGAGCCCTGACCACCAGTAGCTTAATAACTTTTTAAGTAAACATAATATTTTATGTGATGCACAGAAAGGATTTAGGAAGAACAAAGGTATAAATATTGCTATTTAAGACTTACTTGGTATAATAATGGGACAGGTTGATAAAAAAGTACCAATTTGCGCAATCCTTACAGACATGACAAAGGCTTTCGATTGTGTCCATCATGAAACCCTGATTGATAAGCTTAACATGTATGGAATAAGAGGCAACATACTCAGTCTTCTTAAATCATATTTAAGTGACCGTAAACAATATACGGAAATATGTAAAATCTGCACAACCACTAGGCGTGAGAAGAAATAAATATCCAAATGAAGAGTTATCAGACATGGTGTGCCTCAGGGCGGAGTTCTTAGCTCACTTTGGTTCTTGCTATACATAAATGACTTACCGCACCGCATTGAACACCCAATGGTCTTATTCGCTGACGACAGCACTGCACTTGTCAAATGTATAGACTTCAATCAATATGAACAGGACATAAATAATACCCTTAAGGACATTGTAAATTTGCTTGACGAAAATAACTTAGTAATTAACCTGCAAAAAACTAACGTTATGCATTTTTATCAACGCACATCAGTACCCAATATAACAATAGAATGTAATAACTGTATTATAGACCAGGTACAAGTTCCAAAATTTTTAGGTATAGTGATGTCTATCACCAGCCAGTTGACATGGAAACCTCAAGCAGAAGAGGTTTGTAAAAAAATGAGCTTATCCGCGAATGTCTTATACAATCTAGCGAAAAAGGTCAACATCACCACAACTGTGGTTGCATACCATGGTATAGTCGCGTCCACTTTAAGATACGGAATAATCTTTTGGGGAAACTGTACTCTACGATAACAGGTGTTCAAGGCTCAAAAGCGATGCTTAAGGGCAATGCTTAATATGAAAGTGACGGATAGTTGCGTTCCTGTGTTTAAGTCCCTCAAATTATTAACTTTCCCGGCTATGTATATTTTAGAAGTCGCTATTTTCGTTAAACGTAACATTAAACATTTCACTGCAGTGTCAAAAGATAGAAAGAGGCCTTTAAGAAGTCAGTATAAATACCTACTCCATGTTGAGAGTTGTAATACTGCTTTACAGAAAAAAAGTGTTATTAGTATGGGCCCAATAATATATAGTAAAATACCTAACATAATTAAAAATGACACAATGAGAAACTTTAAAGGGAAACTGAGAGAATTATTAATTGCAAAATGCTACTATTCTGTAAATGAATTTCTAAATGACACTGACATTTTATTTTTTACTCAATAACTTGCTATTATATATTTGACATTCTTACCTAATTATGACATTGCTCCAATTTAATAATTATATTCCTATAAAATAAAGACATTAAAACAAACACAACAATATACACACATTAAACACAAACACAAATAAGACAGTACAAATAATAATTATAATTAAGACATTTAAATTAATATAATGTTATGTGAATGCACCTCATAATATTGTTGCATCTAATTAAATAATGTTTGCATGCCTAATATAAGGTAGATTGAACAAGGATCACCAATGTTTTTAACTGTCACATCTTATTTACTGTACCTACAATCTATGCAAATAAACGTTTACTTACTTACTTCCTTACTACCTCGTTTCACCTCATACGCAATTTTCCGTATTATTGCATCATCGTGACGTCATCACATGACCGTTCACCACTAGAGTGGGTTGCAGAGTGGGGTGGGTTGAGGTTGGGTGTGGTGAGGTTATTCCCTTTGTTTAATCTGTATACGTAGTAGTAGGCGTGTAACCTAACCTAAACTTTTTTTTTTTTTCCGGGTTGGAAAATCCTCATTGGATGTCCTCCGCCCTTTGGAGGGTGAGGGGTCTGTCAGACTCGTACGGACTAAAAACCACTCCGGTGTTCCATCTCACACCTACGCTGGGGGTCGCGGGAACAACGATACTTCCGCAACCCCCAGCTAGTACCGGCCCGCTTCCGCGGGCCTCGATCTCGGGTTGGGGGAGAGTGAGGTGTTTGCACCCCTGCAACGTCTTAGAGGGGCGCGCGTGGAACACTACGCGCCACCACCTCGGGTCCAGATGTAAAGTGGACGACGGACGACCCGAGTCCGTCGCCCTAGGACTGATTTAGGGGGGCTGGAAGAGGGCGTTGTCCGCCCTCCGCCGACGCCCGGCGCGTCTGCTGCGGATCGGGTTAGCGGATGAAATCTCCCTCTCCCTCTCCGCAGCCTCCTTCTGCGAGACGACTGTTTCGCAGAAGGATACCACCGCGTCCCAGGACTCCTCGCTGCCGACCATAGACTCGACTACGGCCGGCAGCGACAGGTCACTGCCTACTTCAGAGATGAGGGTACGGCGTGGCCTCTCCCAAGCGGCACACTCAGCCAGCATATGCCACGCCGTGTCCTCCCGGCAGTCGACGCAGTGATGACACCGGGCGTCCGGCTCCCTGTTTATGCGACACAGGTACTTCCCGAAGCAACCATGCCCCGAGAGCACCTGCGTCACCCGAAACGACAGGGAGCCGTGCCTCCTCCCGAGCCAGCGCTCGAGCACTGGCCGGGCCACCTCGATGGTATTGAGGCCGGCGGTAGAGCGTGAAAGCCTGTCAAGCCATTCCGCCACCAGGACCTCGCGAAGCTGGGACTGACGCATCTCCATACGTCGCTGCATCAGCCCTTTGCCCCGCGCCCGCGCTTCCTCGCGCCACCGATACAGTGACGCGAGTACCTTCGCCTCCAGGTCCCAGGGCGGGGATCCGGCCAGTGCACAAGCCGCCTCGTAGGAGATCGTGCGATACCCCCTGATGACTCTGACGGCCATCGCTCTCTGCAGCTTTCGCAGAACAGCAATGTTGCCGGCCGTCAGGTCAGCCGCCCAGATCGGGGCCCCATACAGGGCCATCGATCGCACGATCCCCACGTAGAGCCGTCTACAGGCAGCACTCGGGCCCCCCAGATTGGGAAGCAGCGTTGACAGCGCCCCAGCCACGCCCAACAACTTGGGCGCCAGCTATCGGAAGTGGGTGCCGAAATCCCACCGGCTGTCGAGCACCAATCCCAGGTACTTCATGGTT
This sequence comes from Orthosia incerta, assembly GCA_948252205.1. Lineage (NCBI taxonomy): Eukaryota > Metazoa > Arthropoda > Insecta > Lepidoptera > Noctuidae > Orthosia > Orthosia incerta. The sequence goes on along the minus strand of OX411769.1, from coordinate 16,697,140 downwards.
GACTCGACAGCGATTCGAGCCCCCCCGACGACGATGTGGGCATCGGGCGGTGGCGCCCGCCGGGGGCCATGAAAGACCATGGCCTCCGACTTGTTGAGGGCCACCTCCAGGCCAAGGCGCCGTATGCGGCTCACCACCTGTGAGACCGTAGCCGTCGGCAGCAACGCTGCCTCCCTGTACGAACTCCCCCGGGCGGTGACCAGCGTATCGTCCGCGTAACACGTCTGGTCTACGCCCGGTTGGAGTTCGCCCCTCAGCACCCAGTCGTACCCGATGTTCCACAGGGGCGGGCCCAAGACCGAGCCCTGCGGAACACCGCACGACATGCGGTGCTGGTTTTCGACGCCATCACGGCCCACATAGGTGACACACCTCTCGGCTAAATAAGCCCCGACAATGCGGCGGAGGTAGGGAGGCACTCGATGATACCGCAGTGCCTCCCGAACACAACTCCAGGGCAGGGTGTTGAAGGCGTTGGAAATGTCCAAGGACACCGCCAACGTCACCCCACCCCGGGACACCGCTTCCTCCGCCAGGATTCTCACCTGCGATATCGCGTGGATGGTGGAGCACCCATGCCGAAAGCCAAACTGGATTTCGTCCAGGTCCGGCCCCTCTCTGTACAAGTGACTGACGAGGCGGGCAGCGATTATCCGCTCGAACAGCTTACCCACCTCGTCTAGCAGCACTATGGCCATGACGGTGAGTCCGCAGAGCGCCCCGCCTTCCTGAGCAAGACCAGATGACCAGATTTCCACAGAGTGGGCAACTGGCCCCGCTCAAGGCACGCTGTGTCCTCTCAGCCACGGCTCTAGCTCCTTCAGAGCGAGGGCTAGCACGTGGCCGTGGATTCCGTCGGGCCCCGGAGCCACTTTCTTGGCCCGGAGCCGCATCACGGCCGCCCCCATCTCTGCCTGTGTCACTTCTGGGACGCTGATGGCATCCTCCTCTGTAGACTCTGCGGCCATGGGCAAAGCCATCGGCGGCGGGATATGCTCCGCTCTCACCGGGAAGAGGGCTGCGACTACCTCCTCCAGCAGCTCGGGTTGGAGACTCTCCGTAAGTGGAGGCGCGGCGGCTCGATAAGGGTGCCCCCAAGGATCCCGGTCTAGAGTCTCCAACATCTCCTCCCTGGCTCGTTTCTTCGCTTCGCTGATGGCCAGCCGCAGAGTCTCCGTCGCCGCGCGGTACACCTCATACAGCGCGGCTTCTTCGTCAGGGACCCAACGTCATCTCCTCCGGTATCGGGTGTACTGGCGTCTGGCCGCTACGCACGCGACACGCAACTGTGCGATATCGGCGGATCACCAGTACACCTGGCGTCACTAATTTGCTTCATCGCCCCGCGGAACCACATCGCTTCCTGTTCGACGTCGACGGGTCCGGTTGTTGCCGACTCCCGGATCCAGACCTGGACAATGGTGGCCTCCTCGAGAAGTTCCCTGTCGATGCGCTTGCGCGCCCAGCGCGGGCCGTCGGTTCGCGGGTCTGGCGTACCGCGGCCGCCGGCGGTCTGGGTGGAGACGTCGAAACGGATATATCGGTGATCCGATAACCTCTCCACCTCCACGGCGACATGCTACTCGCGGACACGGCTCGCGACAGCAGGGCTAGCGAACGAGACGTCCACTACTGACCCGCCCCGCTGTCGCACGCACGTGTAAACCGAGCCCCGGTTTAAAATGACCAGGCCGGTGGTTACTGCCCACTCCTCCAGCGCCTCACCCCTAGTATCGGTTACCGGAGATCCCCACAGTAGTGATTTATTGGGCATTCTATTCCACCTGTCGCTTCCTACGGCTCACTTCGTTCGCCTTCGTCGCTTTCGGTGGAATAGAATGCCCAATAATATAAATGAAATCTTACATAGTGCAGTAATGCAGTAAAATACTGGTTCGACGCCTATTGCACAACGTTTGTGGTTTGGGCGCTACTCCACTTTTTAAAACTCGTTTGGTTACGAATGGAACGAAAAGTTTTTTAGAATTTCCAATAACATAAATTTATCCACAAAGTTTGTGGGGAAGGTATAACTTATAAATAATTGTTAGCAGTAATTTAACGCTACATTCTATTCTTACTATTGTAGTGAGAAGGTTGAATTTTGTATCACGAAACAAAATACAAATAACTAAATTAACTACAATGCATGCCTCAGTGAAATCTGATTTAAATGACATTTGTAAACTTATAATCAAGAATTCAAGCGGCAAGATTATATTTATTCGAGATTTGAAAACTGATCAGAAAAATACAGATAACGATTCATCAAAACACCAGGACAGCTATAAAAACCGCACAGAAGATTTGTTCCAGCGACAGATGCAAGATTTGGTGAAATCTCATTTAGAAAACATTCACTATCTTATAATGAAGGACAGCCACGGTAAGGTTGTTTGTACATTTGTTCGAGTTAGCGACAATGAGTTATAAATGTCAGTGTAATAAAATAATTGACTCATTATTAATATAACCGTTTAAGCAGTTGCCATGAAATTTGTAAAACAACCACAATCGTTACAAGTAAACCAACTTTGTGTTCATTCTCAGGAGACTGGTTTTCGCCATGGAGAATTATTACCTAAATCGGTACGATGCATCATTTGCGGACCGTCAAATTGTGGAAAAACTAATTTAATAATTGGTCTTCTTATACACGAGAATGGTTTAAGATTTCAAAACGTTTATGTTTATTCGAAAACCTTGCAACAACCTAAGTATCTTTTTTTAGAAAAAGTCTTGCAACGAGTACCTGGCATTTCATTTCAGAAATATCATGAAAATGAGCAAGTACTAAGTGTTCAGACCGCAAAACCGAATTCTGTAATTGTATTTGATGATGTTGCTTGTGAAAACCAAAGTAATATACGTGATTATTTTGCTATGGGGAGACACAAGTTCATCGATTGTTTTTATCTAAATCAGACGTATAGTAAAATCCCTAAACAGTTAGTAAGAGATAACGCAAACCTAATCGTACTTTTTAAACAAGATGAAAGAAATATGAAACATGTTTATGAAGAACACGTCAACACTGACATGAAATGGATTGAATTTCGTGAAATGTGTTCAAAAATATGGAGTATACCTTTCAATTATGTTGTAATTAATAAAGATTGTTCAAAAAACAAAGGATGTTATAGAAGTAAATTTGACACGTTTGTAGTCTTTGACTAAGAACACGAATACATATAGTATATAAGGCTATTACCTGTCTAATAATATTATTCACCTTACGACGCTAAATCAATTACGACCTATTAACCAATATGGAAAAATCAATGAAACGACAAATTGTTGATGCGGCAGAAGCTGTAAAGATAAAAGTACGAAAAATGAGAGATGCCGAGATCGACAATAAACAAGCATTGGAATCTGTTTTTAAACCTGTAACAGAACCACTTAACTTAATTGCTAATGCTGCTAAGCAAACGCCTCTCCTGCGTGTTAGTGATGATTTTGCTGATGTTCCGTTTACTAACGAAACTTTGCAGAAAGAAAGAACTGGTAGCGCAGGAAGAAATGATAATAATGATGATGAAGACAAATATAAATCCGATACAAACAGTGACTCTTCTTATGAATCAGTAGTTGAAAGTAATCAAGCTTGTGATACGTCATCCTGGTCAGTATCTTCGGAAGCGTTGGTAGATATTCCATTTGGAGTAAGAAAAGACCGCGGGCAACTGATGTTAGGCTCTGCTTGCATAACGATCAACGATCAATACATCACCGTGGCTGAACGTAAATATCGAAATACACCTGGTTTAAAACAGTTGTTGCTTAAGAAAGATGTAGACTTAAGCTTGGTTACAGATAGTGATATGCAAAATTATAAGTTGATGTTACTTGACACAAATGCACATCGTCGAGACTATGAGCCAAGTAAGCCAATAAAAAGCAATAAAGGACAAAAATATTTGCAAGTTATTAAACCTCTTTTTCAACTGAAGAATACAGTTCAGGGAAAGGGTCTACCGTTAATAAAAAAGTGGCGAAAAAACGTCGATTTAGTGTACTGGGATGATCCTAATGAATTAGTGGAAAGGTTGAAATTGTTAATTGCATCTAGAGATGCTGGCAACACAGGATTAGATAATGAAATTATTTCTATCATTGAAGAATTGCGTGAATGTAAAGTTATAAATAAATAAATATTTTAAAATGTGTTTATTTTACTATCAACCTCTCGATACAATACACCTTAAACATGAACGTAGACAAATTCGGACACTACATTCACAAAAGAATGCGTTTATCAGAGTTATTTGAGTTTAATGAAAATGCATTATTAAAATCAGAAAACGGAGACTTTGATTTAAAAACATCAAAACTGAGAGGAATTAGATCTCCAGTAGAAGCAGACGATGCTGTGAACAAGGATTATGTAGATCGATTGAATGCTAACACGTTAAAAGAATTAAATAATCTGTCTGTGAACAAGGATTATGTAGATTTATTGAATGCTAATATGCATAAAGAATTTAATAATCTGATTGATACATTGCGTTCTCAAATGATAAAAGATGCAAAGGGTATAGTTCAAGCTACTTTAAAAGCAAGGGTACTTGAGGTTTCAACTCATTTGCAAGATAAGTTTTATACTAAAGCAGAGGTAGATAAATTACTTGAAAATCTCAGTAATGACAAAACAACAAATAGTAAATGAAATACACAAAGCTGCACGAAGAAATTTCCTTAGACGTACTGTCATTCTAAAGGGGATCGATGACTTGTGGCAAGCTGATCTAATGGACATGCAGAACCTGAGGAAATATAATAAAGGTTATAATTACATTTTAGTTGTAATTGACTGCTTCTCAAAGTATGCTTGGACAGAGCCGTTAAAATCAAAAAATAAACTTGATGTTACTCATGCATTTAAACGAATATTGATTAACAGTCATCGTAAACCAGTTAATTTACAAACTGATATGGGAACAGAATTTTATAACATCACCTTTCAAACGCTTATGAAAAAGCACAACATTAACCATTACTCATCGTTTTCTACTAAAAAAGCATCAATTGTGGAGAGACTGATTAGAACTGTAAAAAATAATTTATATAAATATTTTAGTCTCAATGGAAACTATAAGTGGATAGGACTACCATTGGAAGATACATTGAAGAGATATAACGGCACAAAACATCGCACTATTCAATTTAAACCGGTAGATGTTAATAAAGGTAATGAACAAGTAATCAAAGAAAATATTAAAAAAAATTACAAACATGATTTAGTTCAGTGGAAGCCTAAATTCAAAGTTGGTGATTATGTTCGTATAAGTAAATACAAACATAATTTTGAGAAAGGTTACACTCCTAATTGGTCAACTGAATTATTTATTATAACAAAGGTAAATAAAACCTTACCAGTCACATATCACATAGAAGATCAACGAAAGCAAAAGATATTAGGAGCGTTTTACGAACAAGAACTGCAAAGATCAAATTATCCTGATGTTTATTTGATAGAAAAGGTGTTGAAAAAGAAAGGAAATAAATTGTATGTCAAATGGTTAGGTCTAAACAGTGCTGAAAACAGTTGGATTGAAAAAACTGCAATAATGAACTAATATATTATATAACCATTTTGCACTTTAAATCCTATCATTATAATTTGAGTAATGCAAGGAGGTGGACTAGTTAACAGGATAATTAATAATCTACCATTCGAAGTTCATTTGCCAGGATACAATTATTGCGGACCAGGAACCAAACTTCGCAAACGTTTAGCGCGAGGTGACCGAGGTGTAAATAAGCTAGACGAAGCTTGCATGCAACACGACATTGCGTATACAAATCATACAGACTTATTAAATCGTCACAAAGCCGATTTACAACTACTTAACATGGCTAAACAAAGACTTAAATCCAAAGATGCAGGGAAAGGTGAAAAGTTAAGCTCTTGGGTAGTGAGCAAAGTTATGAAAACGAAACTAAAGTCTGGATCTGGCATTAAAACATTTAAAAGCTTAGTTTCAAAAATAAAATCAAAAATTAAGAAATTCAAACGCAAAGATAGACTTTAATAAAAGCAGCTTACTTAACAGCAAAAAAGTTATTTCCAAACATTCATCATCGAATTCGAGTACCCCGAGTAATACCCATACCAAAGACTGGAGGAGTTCTACCTTTAATTCCAATTTTCGCTGGTTTATCGGCTTTAGGAACTTTAGCTGGTGGTGCAGCTGGCATTGCAAAAACCGTCAATGATTACAAAGCGAGCAAAAAAAATTTGCAAGAAACAGAACGACATAATAAAGCTATGGAGGCTTTAGTGTTGGGTAAGGGTTTATACATTAAGCCGTATAAAAGCGGTAAAGGATTGTTTATAACATCTTCAAAAAACTGAAAAATATGCTACCCAATCGCCCTCTAACTAATGTAGACATTCGAAAGTATTCAAGAGACATCCCATATTTTCGTGGGGTCTACATGAAGGATCGACTACCTCGGAAACCAAAACGCATTGAATGTGGTATCGTTAATTTAGATGATTCTAAGAACGAAGGAACGCATTGGGTAGCTTATTCTAAAGTATACAATCACTGCGAATACTTTGATAGCTATGGAAATATAAAACCTCCAATGGAATTGATGCAATATTTAAAAAAATGTAATGTGTTTTATAATTATACAAGATATCAAAAATTTAACGCAGTCAATTGTGGTCATTTGTGTCTAAATTATTTGTGGACTTTTTGGAATAAAAATGTATTATAAAATATATGCTTTTCTTTCATTTCAATCATTTGCAAGATGTCACTCACTTTGTCGATAACTGGAGACTCGTCGGTGTTAACTACGAACTATCCTAATACATTGCAACTTGATGGAGAGTATGAGTGTGCTTTATTACACTTTTCAACATTTAATTCTATTCCAAACATTGATAAAAGTAATAATAAGTTCTATTATGGTTTTAATGAACTTATTGAAATACCGGAAGGCACTTATGAATTGCAAGATATCGGCGATTATTTAAAATCTGAAATAAAAGATGCAGCAATCAAACTACGGTGCAATAATAATACTTTAAAAACTACAATATTCTGTACAAAAGACATTAATTTTATCAAAGAAGACTCTTTTGGCAAACTATTAGGATTTAACAAACAAATCTTGAAAGCAAATAAATGGCATGTGTCACAGTCTCCAGTCAACATTCTACCTACGACCGTTGTCAGGATTGAATGTGATATTGTAAGCGGTTCATATGTAAATGGTGAACCAAGTCATATTATTCACGAATTTGCACTTAATGTGCCACCTGGATACAGGATCATAGAAATCCCGAAGAACGCAATATACTTTCCAATCAATCAAAACAATATAAGCTGCATACATATTAGACTGTTAGATATAAACAAACGATTAATTAATTTACGCGGTGAAGAAGTGCAGGTATATCTGCATCTTAGAAGAAAAAAATGATTGACTACAATAAAAATGTGTCTCAACAACTAAAAAATATCAGTTCTGCTCGAGCTACCTATCAAATAAGACCTATCTCTAAGAAGAAAATAAAATTAACTAAAGACAATAAAGCATTCCTTAGAGCGATCGGATTGCTAAAATGAACATCTTAGACGTTATATCCGCTCCGACTTACGATAACACTATAGAAGGAATCGAATTTCATTCCTACAAGCCCTATGTAACAAGTTTCAACAGGAACGATGAAATTCGCATACCTATCAACCAACAGGACTTATACATATTACCATCAGCTAGCACCCTATATTTGGAAGGAACTATTATCGTTAGCAAAAAAGATACGAAGGACAAAGCTACTAGTGTCAATTTCACGAACAATGCTCTACTCTATTTGTTCCAAGACATTAGGTATGAGCTAAATGGAGTGGAGATTGATAAAATAAAAAATGCAGGTATAACAACAACTATGAAATCACTCATTTCGATGAACGAAAGTGAATCAAAAATGTCTAATGCCTGGGGCTGGAATATTGATGGTATAAAAAATATCGATGGAGGAAGATTTTCTGCGTCTATACCACTTCGGAATATCCTCGGTTTCGCAGAAGATTTAAAAAAAGTCCTAATAAATAGTAGACATGAACTGATATTGTTACGAAGTAACACTAATTTGAACGCTGTAAAGCTTAATACTGGCGAAGTAGTAGATGATGTTCAGATCAACAAAATCATATGGCGCGTACCGCATGTTAAAGTATCGGACAAAGAAAAAATTGGTTTGTTAAAAGTATTAGAAAAAGATCGCCCACTTCAAATGATATACAGAAATTGGGATCTGTACGAATATCCAGCTTTGCCTAAAACTACAAAACATACCTGGTCTATCAAAACTTCATCTCAAATAGAAAAACCAAGATACATTATTATTGGTCTACAGACAAAGAGAAAAAACAATGCACATTCTGACATGTCTCAATTCGATCACTGCCATATTCGAGACGTTAGAGTGTATCTCAATTCAACCTATTTTCCATATGAAAACTTAAATGTGAATTTTGCTAATAACAGAATCGCTTTATTATACGAGCAATACACCAGATTTCAACAGTCGTATTACGGACGTCGCTCGGAGCCCATACTAAGCGAGAAACAATTTAGAGATTTAGCACCGCTGTTTGTAATCGATTGCTCTAGACAAGCTGATAATCTAAAGACTGGACCTGTTGTGGATGTGCGGGTAGAAATTGAGAGTGATTCGGAAATACCAGATCAAACTTCAGCATACTGTCTCATTCTCAACGATTGTATTGTTGAATACAAACCATTAAGCAACATTGTGAAGAAGATATCATGAACGCGGACATCATCATTGTCGAACTCCAAGGATTTAAAGATTTATTTAATAATTTCATTGTGAAAGAAGTGGCCATCGTAAGTCAGAATCATACTCAAACTTTCTTGGTTAAACCACCGTATTCCTTTTATTACTTAACAAAAGAAGAAAAGAAGCAAGGGCGATGGTTAGAAAAAAATCGAGGAATTTTCTGGCGTGAGGGCTTCATAGACTACAGAGAGTTTCAACACGTTATCTTACCATATTTAAAAAATAAAAGAATTATAACAAAGGGTTCTGAAAAGATTAATTGGATTAAAGATTTATGCGTAAACTGTGAAGTGATTGACATAGGCGAGAAAGGGTGTCCTAATTTTGCTACATTAAAAAAAAAGTTTTGTGAAAATAAAACTGATTTTAATTGTGTGAACCATAAAGCTAATTGTGCATTAAATAATGCAGTGTGTATTAAAAAATGGTATGTTGATAATAATATGTCTGTATTTAATTTATTTTAAATATTATTGTGTTGAATAGTTAATAAAAAATGTTTATCTACCTTAGAGTGTTTTATTTAATAGTCAAGGTAACCTACATAACGACCTATAAATTAGCTGTAGCAAAATATAAAAATTTCAAATACATATACTTACCATGATGAAAAATTAATTAATCTATTAAAAAACTGACAGCAAATAACCTATTATTGTATCATTACACTAGAGCTAATTTAGAGTTCGAGAATACAAAATAAAACACAATTTAAATTATAAAGAATATAGATTTATTTACATTATTTCCAATTATTACAAACTAATGATAACCATCCTACATAGTTTAAGTACAAACTTGTGATGCATGAACATTATCGCAACTAGATTAAACAAAGAAATTAATATTAACTACATTATAATATTTATAGACTATGCACAAGATAAAATGTAAAAAGTATACAACTTAATTTATTATTGATAATTACTAAAAATCTTATACAATAACTTATAAAGTAGATACCTTCAGAATAATGATACCAGTTAATAATAACAACTGTCCCCACCAAGTTTTTTTGATATTTTATTAATTAACGATTGCGTCTCCTCCATAACATGGTCCACCGATTCAGTCACTACATACTGCGCACTTAACACTACCACGTCCTGATTGTCACTTGCAGGTTCTGGTTGTTCACTGATATCCAACACTTGTACCTGGATTAGTCGTAAACCTTTTTTCTTCTCATTGTTTATGACGAAGGATTGGCACGTAGACAGAGATGATTTCTGCTTTAGACACTCCCGTCTTGTTCTAGGCTTCTTGTTGACAGGTCCGCAGTCTTGTCTTGCTCTAGGCTCCTTGTTGACAGGTATTTGTTGTTCTGGGAAATCTGGGATATGCCAGCTTAAACTCGGAGTCGGAAAACCTTGAGCGTATTGTGAGAAGTCGATAACATCTGGTGAATCACACATTATCAATGATCTGAAACAAACGAAATAATAATTAATTATAATTTCATAAAACAACATGATGAAATAAAGTTATAAGTAGATAGGTACTTGTACAATACTTACAATTCGTTTCGTTTTTATTTGACGTGATATGACCGTTCCGGCTGACTGTTTACTGATGGAAGTTCTACACAATAATGACAATAATATTACTGTGGAACGCGGCTAATATGTAATTAGATTCCATAAAGCTTTACGCCGCGCTGTGATTCAATTTCATGTTTCAACATGTTCAAGCTCGTGCAGGCGCACCTGGTCGGCGTCAAATTCTACACCGCGCGTGCGAACTTCGAGCCATGAGTGCTTTGTCATCAAAAATGAACATTACATGTTTTATCAAGTTGGAACCTGTTTCTTTTTCATCAATCAGGAATGGACATGAAACTAATGTTTTAAATAATACAAGCATGTACCTATGGTATTTAATCAATTTCGTGTTTCAACAAGTCCGAACTGGTATGTCGTTTGCATCATGAAGCGCCGTGAGCGAGCACCTGATTGGTGTTATATTTCATACCAGGCAGCGCGACGCGCATTGTCATCAGGAATGGAAATTAAAACAGATCTAATTATGATAGTAAAATAAGATTTATTTAAGTATTTATTTAATTAATACAAATAAAAGAAAACTATAGTAACCATAGTAACCTGTAAATAATTATCAGGTCTGAATTGGCAGAGAATATTTTCCTAAACTTCTAGATGTATGGTGTCTCTTTCTGAAATTACAGATCATAAACATACTCTGCCTATTCCGACCTCCGATAATTATTTTAATTTATAATATTGAATTGATATTACTTAAACTATTTACTAATTAAATGTAAGTTTACAACAAAATATATTTGAGACACTAAGGAAATACATATTTTACATGCTTATTAAGCAGGGTCCAGACACATGTAATGTGAGTGTACTGTAAAATTAATAGGTGCCTAGTACTTGCATAACATTACCTAACTCTGCATTTAAACTTCACAAGTTTTATTTACCATTTACAATTAATAAGATACATGTAAAAATGTATCTACTGTTATTACGTTTAAATTATGGTAATGCATTACATAAATATAGTTGCGTTACCCCAGGCTAAAGTAGAAACTTTATCAAACGATAGCAATCGTTTATCATCATTGCTTGAAAGCGCTATTTTATTTACGTTCTGAGTGAATATTTCATGTTTTATTGATCTAAACAATACATTTTTTTTGCGAATAACATTGCAATTGTACAAAACATTTTTATAATCAAACATGTTTAAATTTTTAGTGATACATTTTTTTGTACCTTTTGCCTTTTTAATTGTTTTGTTTAACATTTTAATACAATAAAGCTTTGAGCGCAGTCCTACGAATTCTTTGATAATGTTACCACCCATTTCATCTTTAAAAAGTCCTGGAACCTTCTTATTAATAATTGGTAAGTTATAGTCATTGTTACAGGCATAATTGCTGGTATCAAAATATTTTAGAAAATGGTGCTTGAGGTCTTTATAAACGTCATCACATTGTACATCATAAACAAGACTATCTGTGTCAGTATAGCACAATTCAATTCGGTTACCATAAAAAGGTTTTATGATAGAGTAGTGGAAGTCGTACATATGAGTCTTAGATAATTCTAATACTGCGAAACCTATGTATATTGGTTTATTAAGTATTATACGCACAGGTTTCATTTGGATTGCCACTAGATCATCTGAAAAAACAGATGCGCTATGAAAATATGGACTAGCTATCAATTTCTCAGCACAAGTGGTCTTTTTCGTTTTATTGTTTGAATCACACCATTTGTTAACTAATTTTACTTCTATTCGATTTTCATTATTTTCCAAGGTTTTTCCGAAAATACTATTGTTCAATAATTTGAAAAAGTCTTGTTCAAACGTTGATTCTGCTTTTTGACGTAACTGAGTGTTAATATCAATATATTGCTTTAAATAACAACTTTGCTTAAATATAATAGCGCGATGGATCCTTCTCAATACTAAACCGTGCTGTAAACATTTTTTTAAATGTACGTAATGAATAACATAGTGATATTTATCGTACAAGTTTGGTATTAACTTTTTGTTCTTACCACCCGGCGGTAAGCATTTTTCTGGACAAAATGGAAATTCATTGTGTTCCATGTGCAAATTCACCGGATATATTAAATCAACTTCAAGAATATATCCGTTTTCCGCGGTATCACTGATGTCTGCTAAGTTCAATTGTAAAAAATCTATTTCATGTCTATTCATAAATCTAAAATCGGAATAGGGTAGGGATTGACACATGCTATAACCATATAAATTGTTACAATCTAAATAAATGATAAATGAATTTGGACGGGTTGGATCGTAAGTATCTAAATATTTATGATTGGCTTTGACATGTCTTTTGGAACACATACATACACCACCTCGAATACCTTTTTGTATCATTCTAAAAATTTCAACATCACTAATTAATTCTAATTTAACTCCTGTTTTTAAAAGCATTGCATCAAAAGATAGGCTTGGTGCTGTAAGATAGAACGCGGGATCGAGATTGTAATGTAATTTACAAGTTTTTCGAAAATTTTCAAAAACATCTGTTAGCAACAGAACATCTGTTTTGAGATATAAGTCTGTGTACATACCCATGTTTTGAATATTAAATACTGACCAAACAGACCGAGCGTGTTCATAATCTTCATCGGTAATTGTCTCATTGGATAAGGAGTTAAAAAAATATTTTTTAGCGGGTAAACACGTATCTTCATAACGTTCCCATTGAGACATATAGTCATATGGATACACTCCTTTACGGGTGAGTAGGTTAAATTGTTTTTTATTAGAAAAATAAGATTGTAATTGTTTAAAATCTTGTTTTTTCATTGAACTAACCAACTTTTCTAAGCTTGTCCCTAAAAACTTGAAAGAATCTACAAACCGTACCTGTATGCTTTCACTATCGGAAATCGGAATATACTTCGTGAATGAAATATAGTTTTCTTTTGTTTTAGGTATCACTTTAATAGATCCAGGAGCTTCGCCTAATTCTTTTATGAAAAGGTGACAATCATATCCGGACAAATTATGAAAAAATACTGGCAAAAATGTTGGTTGTTTGTATTGTATGTTACAATAACTATGAGCTGCGCCACGATATTTACCAGTCAAGTGACAATGATCGCGAACCCTATCGCCGAACAAGAAGTGCTCACAAATATGACATGTTTGCGCGTTTTCAAAGTCGCGAGCATTATCATTTGAGTAAATCATAGGAACATTATTTTTTAACATATCGTAAATTTTGTGTGCATCTTTATAAATAGACTTTACAAAATTTGATACACAATCCGAACCGCGATAAGAAACAAAACGATTGTGGCTTTCGTCTAGCGTACACGTAATATGATAAGCGAAAGCTACAGGCACGTGTCGCTGTCGCGTTACAGTACCTGCCTTAGACGGGTCAAGGGCACAAGATTGATACCGCTCTAGCATTGTTTCAAAATCTGCGTATATGACAAATGGTACAAATTGCTTTCTAGTATAATTTTCAAACTGTATGAACGAACCCTTTGGAGGTAGTTCAGTGGCAACACCTCCACAACTATGCGAACTAAGATTATTGCATGAATTAAAAAACATTAAACAAACGTTACAAAAGTACAGTTTACTGTGGTGTTTTGTTAATTGATTCTTAACAAGTCGCGGCAAGTCTTTAATGAGACAGTAATGTGAGAAATCATCTCTTTCTAAATAAAGTAAACGAATCACCTTTCCGTTCAAGGCTTTTGGTTTGTAAAGCGGTCCTATGACGGTATTATTTTTTAAACCATAAATGTAAATGCTAATTTCGGGGTTATTTACTTCGAACCGCGCAATATCTGAGAAATTCATTGGAAATGATATGTTCTTAACATTTAACACGTTACGAAAATCAGGATAAGACGATACTCTATCGGGATGAGTTTTAGCTGGATATAAAGCAGCAACAACAGACCAAAAAAAACAATACTCATCATTATTGCGGATATTAATACATGCTTTTTTCGATTTTATTGAAGAAGGCAATTCGATAAAGCCTGAACCGCGCAAAGGTTGATATTTGTTAACATTGACTTCCAAATGAGAACTGCTCAAGAACGTCCATCCACTATCTCGGTCCTGAATTTCTTCTATCTTTTTTGTTAAAGTGTTTTTGACTTGGGACATTAATGAATTAAATTCATAATTCTGATGCAGACTAACGTTTTTTGTGGCAAATGATTTAATCTCCTGAGAATCATTTTTAAACATTAAAAACAAAGCAAAATATTCGAAATTAACTTTTAGACAAGTGTGTTCTTTAAGAGACATGTCAATAACCGTTTTAATTTTGTCGCAAATATTATTGAGAAATGTTTCTAGCGAACAATTCTCAGACGGATCGACAATTCTATAAGAAGCTATACGATTACGAAATGCAGAATGTATTATTTCAACACCTTCGCAAAAAGGCGAAATACTTTTGTTTTTATGATTAGTACTACGTAGGTGACCTGTCCAGTGACTGCGCTCAACAGATGCATTACAAACAGTACAGAAAGGCATTTTAGATTATAACAGTTTTAGACTTACTATTAGTTGTTGCTATATATTATTATTATTGCGATTATGATAGACGTTCGCTAAATAGAATATAGACCTGGTGCCCCAACAACTTAAATATTTATTTTCTATTTATACTATCACTATAAAAGACGGGCTCAGAATTGTTAAATAATTCATGAGTCCGTCTCATAAAAACTTGTAGACCATCCCACTGCGGCGTGTTGCGGTTTAGCTGCACTTTTAGGGTCACCGAGGCTTTCTTCCACCGATCCTCTTTAGGGGTGGAGGCCACATCGGCTTTGTTGTAGACCTTTACCTCCACATAGAAGTCTCCAGTTAAGTCCACCGTTCGCCGCACTTTCCCGTCGGCTACACGGCTGATGAGGGTTGAACCGAAGTCTCCAACTGAGGTCAACGAGGGAATGTAGTCCTCGATGCCAAAGAGGTCCGAGCCCGAGCTGCGTCGTTTACTGTAAACAATTTAACATTTTATTACATTCACAACACAATTCACACATTACAGTAAATTGATTTGTTAATGGAGAATTGAGGGTGTATTATAATCATCTGTCTATGGGGATAGAATCTACGAGGACAGACAGCATTATCTCATGTTATAATAATTTCAATAACAATACCTCATGAACTAACTGTAAACATTCCTGCAAGGAATATAATCGGCAATTGATTTCAACGCTTTCTGCAGCTATAATTTAACGTATATCTGTGTATAACATTTAATTGATATAACATCACCAACTAGCACCTAAAGGTACAAGCACTAACACAAAATTACCTTGATTTCGATTCTGATGGCGTGGTGCTCTCGGAAGCTTTGCGCTTCGCCACCTTTTTCTTTGGCTGCACCTTCGCAACCTCGGCTACAGCTGCGGTTGGTGTATGGAATTCTGAATCGGAGTCAGACCTGAAATGGAACACATAAAAATTAATTTTGTAAGTAACAACTGCGACTTAATTAAGGCTATCGATACAACAGCTGGCACGCAGAAACCAGGTCCGTAGCTGGGTAGCAGTCACTATGGGTAGGTAGGGCATGATAACGGTGATATCAGCCGGCAGGCAAAAACCAGGTCCGTAGCTGAGCATTATGACTAGGTACATATTTAAAATTATGAATTACTTACTTACATGTTAGAAAGTCGATTTTAAAGCACCGCTAGTACTACTTGTCACTTTGAAGATTCTGGAGCGAATGTAATTTATTTATTGAAATTAATTCGTTTATATACACAAAAAAATACTAATTCAGCATGAAAATAGGTTATTTCAATTTTAAACTCTAAGTACTTGTCTTACAGTTGTTAAAAACAAATATGACGTTTACGTCATATTGAACCGTATTGTTTATATACCATTTCTGCTAAATTGCAATTTGTTCATGAGAACTGAAAAATAAAGCCGACAAAGTGAACCCGATTCATTACTATGTATAATTAATTTAATAATTGATGTATGTTTGTTGAGAATTTTTTTACTTCACAATTACGTTTATGTGAGAGGTGAAACTAACAACAGTCAAATTAATTCTTGTAGGCATATATTCGTATAGGTCTTCTGTGCATATTATAGATTTTTAAATTCTCTCGGCGTTGAAAATAAACTTGTGAGCATAGTTATCTCACTTAAATCAGTTAAGCAGAAGTAGTTAATAATTAATCATAACTATTTTGAAAAAACATACTATTTTGTAATACATACAAACCAATCCATGTGTTCGATAACGTTAAGTTGCAGTTAAACTTGACATTTCGACATTCGACAAACTAATAACATTTTCATTCGTACTATTAAATAATCACCTAAACCCGCAATGAAAGAATCCAATGCACTGTAACGTGTGGGAATCAATCGCACGTGTCTGATTTATGGTTACATAGTTGTCCAATTTGTCAATAATAACTGGAATCCTCCTATCATCCCAAATAATCTTATTGTACACAGTGTTCTCTTTTTACAAGTTCATCTTACTTATAACAGTTTAATTCGCACTCGATAACAAGTGACAGATAGCGTATTTGATACAAAATATATCATATGAAAAAATGTATAATCTTAGTACCTAGATGAATGAAACACGTTAAAACTAGAATCGATTACAAACTTTTAGAATGAAATACGAAAATAATATTTAGGATGTTCTTCAAAAGACAAATTTAGTGTTTACAACATGATAGTCATGTTACTATTCAATATAAATGCATGGAATGCAATTTGCGTACACGTAGAAAGTGTGCATTACATTGCCATTGAACTTTGCTGATTCGAACTAACAAAGCACACTTTTATATAAAGCTAATTTACATCTACGTAGCAACCACCGCGCACCGGGTACGGTTACCGTCAACGGATTCTATAGCAACGGATTTACACACAGTTTGTATGCTAGAATGAATAATGTGAGATACGTTTCTAATCCGGCTGCCGTTGACAAGTGTATCCGCGCCATAGCTTTATGCATGCATGGCAAGGATCGACTATCCGTATGACCACGCTTACCACTTGATTGTTACGTGTTGATGTAAAAGGTTGTATCGTCTGTAATGTGTTAAATTAAAATTTAGATGTCCTCGAACCAAACTGGTCACAGAAAAAAATGTGTGTGGACCTAAGGGTGTGCGCTATTTTACTTTTGTGGAGAGACATGAGACAATCTGTCCTAAATTTTAGTTTAATGTATGCGGTATCCTAAAGTTCAGATTTCCTTGAGCCAATCTGGTCACGAAACGGGTATGTGTGTTATCCTAAGCGGAATTGCACCATCCCTAAGTATGTGGAGAGAAATGAGACAATCTGTCCTGAATTTTATGTTACTGGTTCATTCCGATATAGACCTGATTATGTTAACATATAAAGTTTTATAGTTGTTTTAAGCTGGTGAGTATAATCAAATAATCCGAGCATTGAATTTGAGGTAAGCCATCGATAAACTTATCGTTCCATTCGTAACCAAACGAGTTTTACAAAGTGGAGTAGCGCCCAAACCACAAACGTTGTGGAACAGGCGTCGAACCAGTATTTTGCTGCATTACTGCACTATGTAAGATTTCATTGGGCATCCTATTCCACCGAAAGCGACGAAGGCGAACGAAGTGAGCCGTAGGAAGCGACAGGTGGAATAGAATGCCCAATAAATCACTACTCCCCACGCCGAAGACTTGGCATTGAGATCCCCTAGCAGCAGCACAGGGTGAGGTTGGAGTCGGCCTACGACGGCGCCCAACTCGACATGGAAACTCTCGAAGTCGGCGAGAATCTTGTTGGGCGAAAAATACGCACCAACTATGCCAACGATGTCCGCGAGGCCAGCCACCCAGCCACGAACTCGGGACGGGCTGACAAGAGCCGCCTTTTAGAGCAGGCCCTTCACGCCCCTCCAATCCGCAAGGAGGGGCCCGGGAACGCCCGCGAGTGTGGTGACTAGTGCAATGCGAGCTAAGGCGGCCCCCACGCCCGTCGCCCGCTTGTCACCTCCAGGAGGTGGGAGGAAACGATCGTACAACCGCCCCTCCTACCCCCTCTCCGCCACCTCCCTTTGCGACATGGCGTCCTCGCAAAAGGAGGCAACCGCCGCCCAGGACCCCCACACCCCAGCATGGAATTCACCACACCGAGAAGCGAGTGGCCCCGCCCGACAACTCCTGTCAGTGCACGGCGCAGCTAAGCCCCCGCTGGGCACACCTAGACGGTGTGCTGCACCGTGCCCCCCACCGCGCTGAACCTTTACGTCCCCGCGTCTGTGGCGGCGCGTCGAGACCGACGCTCCGCCGCCTCCTCCTTCCACCGACTTGTCCCTGCCGACCAACCTACCTAACCTACCCAGACCTACCTACCCCGCCTAGCCCAACCCCTATGTCGCATCTGGCATATCCTCTGCTATTCAGAGGAACACCCAAAGCGACTTCCCCCCCCGTCAGGTATTCGCCACCGCCAGCAAGAGCCCACGAATGGGAAGTTATTGAAGGTGCCCAGGGTGCACCGGCCCAGCGGGTTGCTCTGCCCCCCGGACGTATCCGAAAGAGACTAGCAACCAACCAAGCACACGTGGAGGTTACTTTTTGCGACATCACGACCTTGCAAAAGGAGGCAACCAGCGCCCAGGCCTCCTCACTCCCCAGCATGGAGTTGACCACGCCGGGGAGTGAGAGGTCCTGCCCGATCGCACTGTTCAAGACACGGCGCAGCTCTCTCCCAGGCTGGGCACACCTCGAGGGTGTGCTGCGCCGGGGCAGAGCTGCGCAGGCAACCGGCAGAGCCTTTACCTCGCGGCAACGAAACACCGACAGTCCTCTTCCCCTGCGGCCCCACCGCGTCCGCCATCTGACGGTGGTCCGCGGAAGGTAAGGGAGAATGGCCGAAGCCACAACGACACTCCTCCCCGCTGCGGCCCCCCGCACTCCGCCGCGATGCCCCCCCCATCAGACATCGCAGCCCACTCAGTTGCGATGCCGCAGTTGCGAGGCGGCATACCGCGGCACCGCAACTATTGGGCCACTCGTCGTTGGCTTATCGCCAAAAGCCTAGACGAGCGGCCCCCGCCAAGGTTCCTCTTGGCTTCACCGTAGGTTTCCGCCACCATGACTACTGAGCCCCCCCGCCTCGACAAGGTGGGAACCAATTCGGGGGGGAACCTAACCTAACCAAAAGCAAGATGATGATTATGTCTGACTTATCTATTTACTTAAATCTATCTGAGTTATTTATTAACATCCTATTCATACTATAAATAATATCAAGGTTACATACTACATAGCTACGACGTCCGTAAGAGTAGGTTTATTCATTAAAAGTGATATGAAGTAAATAGAGATTATTCAATTAATCTCACAATTACATTATCAAAAATGAAGCAGACGCAGACAACGTGTTCTGGTGTTTCACCCACCCTTTTCGTGAAGGCGTTTATTGAATTATGTAAAAAAAAAACGCCTAATCTACAGTTCATAGCAAAACCTTATTCCTTTACAAGTTTGTTTACCTATTTATGTAGGAGTTTCTACGATTTTGATTTCAGTATTGTAACGATATAAAAAGCTTCTGAAACTTTTTTTTACGAAATACTAATATTCTGCATTACATCTAGGAACAATGTTTATACATTATTAGGGCAGTCGTCCATACTTCTATTTAGACATGTCCTTTCGTTCACTGTGGTCCATCTCAAGATTAGCCAAGTTTGCATGAGATAGTATAGTATACAATAGTATGCGCAAACAGGTCCGCTCTCTGTGCCTTTAGTCTCATGGTCGGATGTGACGGCAACCAATACGGCTGGAGAGAGATTTGGCGCAGGACTAAAATCTTTAAGTGTTCTCTGAGGTACAGGAGTGTTACACAAAGCACACCACCAATTTCTGCTTCTATTTTTACTTGATATGCAGATTAGTGAAAATTGTGTGGTGATACTATACAGTTGAATAGCTTCTTCGGACTCGTCTATCTTCAGTGCCTCGACAATGATAATACAAATAAAAAAACCCCTCGATTCTTATTTGCGTTTATTCTCATCTTCCAGGGTACCGAATCTGGTGTCAGTACTTCAGCTGTATGGTATGTCTGAAGGCGGCTGTATTTGCAACAATCTGGGATCTTCCAAGGGTTCCAGGCCTGGCAGCTCAGGCATGCCTTGCAATGGATTCGTCATTAAAGTAAGTTCATTCTCAATGAGGGCTACTGGCTAGGGGTACTAGTGCAAAGTGAGGTTTTCAAAAGGTCAAATTGTAATTGCATTCCGTACCCAAAGGATAAAACGGGACCCTGTTACTAAGACTCCGCGGTCCGTCTGTCTGTCTGTCACCAGGCTGTATCTCATGAACCGTGATAGCTAGACAGTTGACATTTTCACAGATGATGTATTTCTATTGCCACTATAACAAACAACAAGTACTAAAAACATAATAAAATAATAATTTAAGTGTGACTCCCATACAACAAACGTGATTTTTTGGCCGTTTTTTTGCGATAATGGTACGAAACCATTCTTGTGCGAGTCCGACTCGCCCTTGGCCGGATTTTAGTATTTTTTTATTATATTTTCCAAATATGGCAGATTAAGATCTTCTTCTGTAATCGGTCCTTCATTACTGAGGATCGTGGTCACTGGACCCCTTTAAGCGGACAATCTGCCTCCATCGACTCCGGTCCAAAGTTGCCATCACCACCTGCTGGAATTTGCTTGAGGACGTAGCTTCTTTCACTTGGTCAGACCATCGTGTTGGCGACCGGCCTAGTGCTCTTTTCCATTCGGTGTTGCCAACAATGACCAGTTTTTATAAATCTCTGCTTCGCATTAAGTGACCGAAATAGGTCAAAATACGCTGTAGGCATACTGTAGACAATCTGGTCTTCATATTGAGTTGGGAAAGAATAGACACATTTGTGTCGTCGCCGTCGTTTGGCTGTCCATGGTATTCGGAGCATCCACCTACAGCAACACATTTCGAATGCGTCTATCCTCTGTCTTTCCCTTGCTCGGATTGTTCACGTCTCAGCTCCATAGAGGAAAATGGAGATAATTAATGCTCTGACCAAACGGGTTTTGGTTTTATATCTTATGCCACGATTTTTCCAGATGTTCTGCCACCATGTCATAGCATCCTTAGCCATAGCTATCCATCGTTTTATTCAGGGACGCAGCTGCCTTCAGTATTATTAAAAGACGCCAGATAAATAAAACTATCCACAACTTCGATGCCTTGGATGCTGTAGGCGCCCGATAGCTTTTCCGCACGATCTATCACCATAAGCTTATTTTCTGCCCATTTATTGCAAGCCCCAACTTGCCACCTTAGACCTCCAATCTATGCAATATGTCCGTCATGTCGTCATTTGTTGTAGCAAGGAGAACAGTATCGTCACTTCGTCAGCGTAGCGCAGATTGGAGATGCGCTTCCCACCAACAGCAAACTCCCCTTCCCAGCCCTCAAGAGTTTTCCGAATTTTAATATACTCTCCGTATACATTGAACAGTAAGGGTGAAAGGATGCATCCCTGTCTAACGCCTTTCTTGATGGAGAACACATTTGAACAATCGGTGTCTATTCTGACGAAAGAGCGGGTACTGATGTAGAGGCATCGGATCAAGTCAACAAGATGCTGAGGCGCACCCATGTCCTTTAGCACCTCCCACAGCTTATCCCACTGCACACAATCAAAGGCCTTAGTATAGTCAATGAAACAGACTAACACAGGGCTGTTAAATCCCGGCTTTTCTCTATGATTTGGCGAACGTTCAGGATTTGTTCCCGCATTCCTTTGCCTTTAACGAACCCTGCTTGCTCCTCTGGAATTAGTGGATCTAGAAAGTGTTTCAGCCTATTATTTATTATGTACAGGAGTATCTTGCTTACATGTGGAATCAGTGCCTGTAGTTGTGTGCTGAAGTCTTTGGTAGAACCTTTTTTGTGAAGTGGACTAAAAACGGACTCTGTCCACTTCTCAGGCCATCTCCTGGTCTTCCAGATGGAATTGCAAATGCTTAAAATCTGCTTCACACCTTTGGGATCTAGGTTTTTAAGTAACTCGGCGGGAATTCCATCTTTACCGGGAGATTTTCTGTCCTAGAGGTATCCAATGGCATGTTCGACCTCCAACTGCAGAATTTCGGGTTCTTGCGGTGATACGTCTATATGCGCGCCGTATGTGATAGGTTGACCAGTATTATAATGTATGGTGCAGTACTGTTGCCATCGTTCCATAACCTGATCCTTTGCAGTCAGTATGTTACCTACTTCATCTGCGATCGTGCAGGTTCTCGTATTACGAGATTTAGTAGTAAGCTCTTTGACCTTGCGGAAAAGATCTCTAGTTTCATTCCTCGCAGAATTCTTTTCGAGATCAGCACAGATATTGTTGATGTGTTGGTTGGAGAGCAGTGGTGGCCCAGTGATATCGGCCGCCACTTACAATATGTAGGTCGTGGGTTCGAGCCCAGGCAGGCGCTTTACTTTGTCTAAATTATTTCATCTCCACTGCTCTCAAAACGGTGAAGGAAAACATCGTGAGGCAACCGGCATGTCCTAGAACCAAAAATTCGAAGACATGTGACATCCACCAACCCGCACTGGGCCCGCGTGGTGGATTACCGTCCATTCCCTCTCACAGAGAGGAGGCCTGTGTCCCAGCAGTGGGAACATTAATAGGCTGATGATGTGATGTGTGTTGGTTATAGTCCCTGCGATATCTTTTCTGAACCTCTGTTCTGAGTTGGTCATATAACCTCTTGTTCTCTTGTAGGGTTACACCTTTTCCCTTCAACTCACGTCTACGAAAAATAAAGTCAGCCGTTTCCGCAGATGTAAATGGCTTGGTAGTTTTGGAGAGCATGTTTTCTTTTGCAGTTTTCACAACAATCTTCTGTAAAACCTTCAAGTCCACATGGCGCATGTTCAGTGTGCGTTCTTGCTTGTGGAGTTTTCTCAACCGAAGTTGGACTGTGGTGACTAAAAGTTAGTGATCAGCTGTGGCTCTGATCACTAACTTTGGTGTGACTGTGGTCCGCCCCAGGGCATGTCGTAGTATTCAAAACAGGCGATTTCTATCGACTCCGAATGAGGATATAGTCTATCTGGTTTCGAAAACAGTCACCAGGAGAAATCCAAGTACACAACAGCCGTATATGTTTTTTGAAAAAGGTGTTGCTCACCGTCAGATTTTCTTCACAACAGAACTGAAGCATACGTTCGCTTTTCTTGTTTCTGTTACCGATTCCTACTACTTCCCGACAACCCATCGCAAATGTTCGTCGCTATCTGTTTTGCCGATTTTGGCGTTAAAATCACCTTTATCTCCTTTTTAGGTATTTCTTGGAGAGATTTTGCCAAAGCGCTGTAAAAGTTCTCCATATCGTACTCGCTGGATTGGGCGGTAGGCGCATATACCTGAATAATGTTTAATTTAGAGGGAGTTGTGTTAACTTTGATGGCGATTATTCGGTCGTTAACCGGCTTGTAACCGCTGACGTACTTGTCTAAGCTAAGTGGTACCACGAATGCAAAGCCTTTGGAACTCTCATTTTCAGGTCCTGAGAAGTAGACCTTATTCGGCTGGGTCGAGAAGTAGCCAAAATTTCTCCAGTGTGTTTCGCTGAGTCCGAGGATAGTGATTACCTTCCTTTTCATTTCACTCTCTACTATCTGAAGCTTTCCAGGTTGGTTTAGCCCGCGTACATTCCATGTACCAAGGTGGTGAGGCACTCTAACTGATTTACGTTTATCAGTAACATAGTTTCCATGCGTTGCCTGATCTGACAAAATCACATGGCCGGACGCATATTTCACTCCATCATCTTCGGTTCGGGGGCACCGGGTGTCACCCGGATCGCTCAACAGATCTACATCGCTATTCCTTAAATCCATTGTAACTCTCGTGGAAACTAGTGCAGTGGTTTCCCGTTGCCTTCTGCACCAGACATTTTAAGAGTTACTTAGACCCTAAGGATAGGTGTACAGTCATACCACTATTGCTCGGTCGCCATAGTCTCGTTCGTTATCTAGCAGGGAGCACCACGGCTGTCAGATGACAGCCGCCGCCATGCAACGAGTGCAGATGAGGATGACACTTGGGGCCGGAATGGTGTCCGCTCTCCCCTTACACCCCCAATTAAGATAGGTACATGGAATTTACCAAAGTCTTTCATACTAGTGGGAGGCTGAATCCAGCTCGAAGGACCAATATTGGCTCCTAGATGAAATTAGTGGACTGTATTAAATAGGCAAATAGTTTAATGCCGTTTCTTTACAAAATATAAACTGTCCCGAAGAAAAAAATAAGAATCTGCTGTATTAGAGTTTTATGTTTTGGAAAATGTTATAGTCCTTTTTTTCGAAAAAAGCTTCTGCGCAAAACTGCGGCGTACTCGATTTTTTATATAATCGCACTTCTACGGCATTAGAAAAGATTTTAATTCAAACTTTGCTTCCGTGCGCGTTATAGAAATTTTTAACAGCTATACTTCTAGACCTTATTCAACAGTGGCTCCAACTGGTGGGCAATAAAATGGTAGCCCTCAAGCTGGTAATTGACCTCGTTGCCAAAGTGGTCGCAAGCATTACTGCTGAGCATGAGGTCCTAGGTTCGATTCCCGAATCGGCAAAAGTATTATTGGATTAGACCATCTCGAATTTCTCGGTAAAAGCCCGAGGTCTGGGTTTGTATTGATTACAATAAGCTCGCCCATATTACATGGGAAATTAACCACCCTGGTGTTCAAGGCAAGGGGTGCAAGTTACGCCAAAAAAAAAAACACTAGTGTAAATGCCGACAATGTGGCGCTGTAGAGATGTTCCGAAAAAGTCGGCTAAACAGTGCCGTAACTATAGGAAAGTTTAAAAAAATATATACTAGATGGCGCTTTATTAAATTTCTCGTCTAAGCAACAGACTTTGTATCGAGTCCGAAACTATGATCGACCGACAAAAAAGGGGTTGAAATGAATTGAGGTTTGCTGTAAGAGAACCCAATTATGTGTTAAGCTCGCCTTTGTACATAAGCTGTCCTATTGTATCTGTGTTTTTATGTTTTTGTGTACAATCTATACTATATATATATATATTTTTTATATATATATATATTATAAAGAGGAAAGATTTGATTGTTTGTTTGTTTGCATTGAATAGGCTCCGAAACTACTGAACCGATTTGAAAACTTCTTTCACTGTTGGGAAGCTACACTATCCCCGGTTGACATAGGCTGTATCATGTTTTCAAAAAAAAATGGGATCCTTACTAAAACTCTAATAATGTAACCCAAGGTGTAAAAAAATACCTAAAATATTCTTTACATCGCGTGCGCTGCGAAAACAATTGATGATCGAATAAAATAATGTACTACGACATTCATTCTATTCTATTCTACGACTTTGCAGAACACATCATTATTTACAATAAAAAACTTTTTTGCAAAAAAATACAACCGACTTCCAAATAAAAAACTACAAAGTGAAAAATAACTTTATTTTTGGAAGTCGGTGTCTTTCGTAGGTACCAATTCTTTGCGATATAGACACCGACTTCCAAAAATAAAGTTATTTTTCACTTTGTAGTTTTTTATTTGGAAGTCGGTTGTATTTTTTTGCAAAAAAGTTTTTTATTTTACCCTTTTTAGTTGTACCTATAGGCAAGTTGTTTAGTAACGCCAGAATAGATTACCCGAATAACATGAATCTCAAAACATAATCGGTGAAATGAGAGTTCTGCGTACCACTTTTGAGCGTACTGGCGTGATGTTATGTTATGAAATGGTATAAACAATAAACAGACATGCGATTGCAGCAATCCCGAGAGATTTTCCGTTATTTATTGAAGAGTTCTGTTGTATATCTCCGAAGTTCTTCATCAGATTTTCACCAAAGTAAAATGGGACCAATTTCGGAATTTGACCTTTCAAACAAAAAAAGAATTTTCAAAATCGGTCCATAATTGACGGAGATATCGGTGAACATACACAAAAAAAAAAAAAAAAAAAACATACATAAAGTCGAACATAGAACCTCCTCCTTTTTGGTAAGTCGGTTAAAAAGTGTGGCGACAGCATATGTCTAACTATTATAGTTATGCCACAATAAGTGTTCTTTTATTGTAAAAAAATAATTGAAATGCCGCCGCTAGAAAAGGCTCTTTATTTGTATCTTGGTTTTAATCCTTATCTAAATAAATTACTTCTTTTTCAACACTGATTCAATACATTTATAATTTATGCATTCATTGGTTTTTGGATATTCTACCTCTAATGGGGTAAAAAAGTGTTGAAAGTTTGTATTAAATTTTTATAGTTTGTAAATAGGAAACATGAAGTTTTTGATTTACGCTCTTGGTTGATAAAAAGAATTCATGTATTTATTGGTTTTTGAAAATTATACCCCTAAGGGGATAAAATAGGGGTTGAACCTAAGTAAATAGTAAAGGTTTTCATTATTAGTTTTTCAAAACTACTCCTAAAGGACGATTTAGGGGGAGTTAAATATTTTTGATAAATTCTACTGTAGGTACGGGGCTTCGTTTTAAAATGTAGGGGAGCACTAAGAAGGGATTTTTGGAAATTCAACCTTTAAGCGGGTGAAACTAAAAAGTCATCTGTAGGATAAAATACGGATCACGCGAATGAAGTCACGAGCCAAGTGCTAGTACTTATATATATACATATCTTGTTTGAGCAACAGAATTAAATAATGTTAAAAACCGCACCTTTTTTGCGAAAACAAAAAAAAACACTCAACTGTTCAAGTTTCGCATCCTTCTTATTTTTTATTTGTGTATAATAAAAAATAAGAAGAACGCGAAACTTCAGCAGTAGTGTTTTTTTGTTTTTATTTGTGATGGGTTTGCTCTTGACTCTAGTCTAGGTCAGAGGTGACAGAGAAAAAGTCGACGATGGAGTGAGCTTACCCAGAAGAAGCCTGTTCACTCTAACTTTGAAGATATTCGGGTTGTATGCGTTCGGAAACACAGATGCAGGCAGTGAGTTCCACTCTTTTGCTGTGCGCATTATGAAGGATGTTTGGAAGCGCTTGTTGCGAATTGGTGGAATGGCAACTAGGTGAGGATGGTAACTTGCAGTGCGTCTAGATGTCCGATGGTATAAGGGGGCCGGTGGGATGAGGTCGTGGAGTTCATGAGCACACTCGCCAAAATACAGTCTGTAGAAGACCGACAAGCAGGCAACCTTACGGCGATGAGCCAAGCTGTGAAGCTTGGCATCCACCAGTTTGACGTCATCAATTAGTCTCTTAGCTCTGCGTTCAACCGAGTCAAGCGCGGCAAGCTGATATTTAGCTGAGCCATCCCAGAGGTGACTGCAATACTCCATGCATGATCGGACTTGCGCCTTGTAAAGAGTTAATAGCTGTCCAGGCATAAAGTATCGCTTCACTCTGTTTGGGACGCCCAGTTTCTTTGCAACTTGGGCTTTGTACTCGATGGAGGCACCGAAGTTGAGACTGGATGTCAACTCCATGCCAAGGAGCTCAAGCCGATCAGTTACAGGAACAGATGCACCCCGAAAAGTAGGCGTTTGGATGAAATTAGTCCTTTTTGCGGTAAAAAGACATGCCTGTGTTTTGGTGGCGTTAACAGAGTCCAGATTGTCACACTCCAACGGGAGACAAGACTTAAGGTCAAATCTGTACGCTCCACCATAGCCTCTCTCAAAGAACGAACTTCATCCCCGCCGGTTTTTGCGCTGGACAAGTATCTCTCTGAAACAGTACTGTTATCTGCGTACCCAACAATACCAGGCAGAAGTAGGTCATTGATGTGCAGCAGGAAAAGAGTTGCAGAGAGCACAGACTCCTGAGGAACTCCGGCATTAATAGCCTTAAGGTCAGAGGAGCAGCCGTCAACGACTACTCGGATCGACCGTTCACTGAGGAAGTCTAATATCCAGCTACAAAAACCGGCTGGGATGCCATAAGCAGGAAGCTTGCTGAGTAGACTAGCGTGCCAGACCCTGTCAAAGGCCTTCGAGATATCAAGCGAATCAGAAATTGCTTCGCCGTGTCTCTCGATGGCTTCGCCCTAGCAGTGCGTGACATACACAAGAAGATCGCCAGTTGACCGTCCCCGGCGAAAGCCATATTGACGTTCACTGAGGAGATTGTTGTCTTCAAGGTAGCAACTTTCTGTTCAGTACTCTTTCCATAACTTTGGACAAAATTGAGGTAATGGCGATCGGACGGTAATTGGCAGGGTCTGCACGGTTGCCTTTTTTGGGGACTGGTTGCACATTTGCAAGCTTCCAGGATTTCAGCACCGTCCTTTTTACAAGAGAGTCAATAAACTGGGCATCCTAAATAGAGTGAAGCGATACTTTACGCCTGGACAGCTTTTAACCCTATACAAAGCGCAAGTCCGATCCTGCATGGAGTATTGCAGCCACCTTTGGGGAGGCTCAGCTAAGTATTAGCTTGCCGCGTTTGACTCGGTGGAACGCAGAGCCAAGAGGCTAATTGGCGACTTTGAGCTGGCGGATGCCAAGCTACACAGCTTGGCTCATCGCCGCAAGGTTGCCTGCCTGTCGGTCTTCTACAGACCGTACTTCGGTGAGTGTGCTCAAGAACTCCACGACCTCATCCCACCAGCCCCCTTCTACCACTGCAAGTTATCATCCTTACATTGTTGCCATTCCACCAATTCGCACCAAGCGCTTCCAAACATCCTTCATAATGCGCACAGCGAATGAATGGAACTCACTACCTGCGTCTGTGTTTCCGAACGCATTCAACCCGAATCTCTTTAAAGTTAGAGTGAACAGGCTTCTTCTGGGTAAGCTCACTCCATCGTCGACTCTGTATCTGTCACCTATGACCTAGACTAGAGTCAAGAGCAAACCCATCACAAATAAAAAAAATAAAAAAGTAATCAATTGTTTTCATTTCTAGGTGGTAGACTTGAACACCAGGGAACCTTTTGGTGCCAACCAACGAGGGGAGATCTGTATCAAGGGTCCCAGTTTGATGAAAGGTATATATTTATATTCCACAATATCCGTGCTCGATGACATTCCCTAGACTCCTCGCCTTTATAAAAACGATGATGACATTTGTACGGGGCGGACGTGATCACTTGAGGTAGATAGGGATTCGGGAGGTTGTAAGGCTCCTGCTCAAAGCACGTTGACGCCCTTCAGTTGTCATCGGGAATTCAGGAACCCAGGAGTCTATTGAGGGCCGCTAGGTGTTCATAGGTGAAGTTCTGATGTCCAGGAAATGAAAAACTTTGTTCTTCTTGACGTTTTGCCATGTTTCTCGAGGTTTTTCGTTACGTAAAGCTGCGTGGATTTTGACTAATACAAGAAATGGCTACAAAATAAACTGCGCGCATGAACCCTATTCCACTACGAAAATATACCGTAACGAGCGCCTTGAACTTGCGCACACGCCGATTTTTATTTACAAGATTTTTTTACTACATGTTTAAGTTATAAACCGACAGAACCTTCCCTATCCCTGAAGGGTTCAGGGAGTCTAATATAGCTACTACTAACTACTTCCCCTGGAGAGATAATCCAGGAAGAATGGGGAATGAAGGAAAATTCTGTCGATTTTGAGACTTAAGCTATTTTCTTCTAAACTATACAATTCTAGTACTAGGTTACTACGTGGGTCTTGAAGCCCTTTTATAAGGCTATAGAATTGCACTACTTCTATAGCTACATCTATATCTTCCAGGCGCGTAGGTGCCTGGAAGTGTCAGACCGAGCGAAAAGTACTAACATTTAACATTAAAAGTTATTTTGTACTCAGACTATCTGAGGGATCTCTACCCACCAAGTATCATTCGGTAGCCCTTGCGATATGCTACTCTATGGTAGTACTTTGGTGGACGCAGCCTCATCCCTCGAAGCAGAATTCACCCCGAAGTGGTCAGTGCAACAAGAAAACTGTGGGACCTCGAGGTCTTTCAGGGAGGTTAGCTCCCCAACCACCAGAGCTAGGGTCTTTACAGAAGTGTGGTTGGGAAGCCAGAGAACTGGGACATCGAATGGTGGTACCTTGATGGGTGTACCTCCAGCCCTTCTGGTGCTTTAGGTGCCGCAAAAGCGGCCGTGACAGGAAAAAGTGCGTGTTGTTCCACAGCCTTAATGAGCTTGTGTCATCAAGCGAGCCACATATCGGCA
Organism: Orthosia incerta; assembly: GCA_948252205.1. Classification (NCBI taxonomy): domain Eukaryota; kingdom Metazoa; phylum Arthropoda; class Insecta; order Lepidoptera; family Noctuidae; genus Orthosia; species Orthosia incerta. The sequence continues at coordinate 16,666,664 of OX411769.1, read as the reverse complement.
ATGTGGCTTGACTGGATCCAGGCGCCTGTCCACAGGCTGCCGAAGGTATGCCTCTGATGGCATATCAGCAACCCTTCAGGCACCAAGTGTGTCTGAAGGCGATGAGCCCGCTGACAGACGCATAGAAACGTCTATCGAGGTTCATACAAACACATTATCTCACGTAAACAGTGTTTATGTACTAGTGGTGCGTGAGCATGTCGCACACGGCGCTACGAGCGACCCTGCTTTTTGAGGGGGGGTAAAACGAAAGTAAATAATTTTATTTACCTATGCTATTACATAACCTACTTAAGTATTTCATATATAACGCTAGTACATAAGCTATAACGTTTATATATAAGCTACGTGACGCCTCGTCGCGTACATCTCTCCCGCCATACAGCGCAGTGACGACACGCAGCGACGTTGGCGCAGCGCTGCATCAGCATGGTGAGCGACGCCCGTCGGCAGCGCACGTAGCCACGACGCTCAGCGACACGTCGCTCAGCTCTCGCCCCTAGAACTCTGCTGCGCTCATTTGGGTAGTAGAATGAGCTTCTTCACCGGACGCTTTAGAGTGCCGCCAGTGGTGCGCACCTCAGTGGTCCGGACTTCTCCATCGGGGCCAGGGTAGATGGCCTCGATGCGGCCTCGTGGCCACGTGTTGCGAGGCATTTGGCCATTGGCGATGAGGACTGGTTCGCCCACCTGCAGGACAGGCCCACTGCTGTGGGGCTCCCGCCGGTTTTGGAGCTCCGGCAGGTACTCTCACACCCAACGGCGCCAGAATATGTCGGCCAGGATTTGTGAACGACGCCACATCTTCTTGCTGTCGATGTCTTGCTCGATGAACACGCTGGAGGCTGGGAGTCTGGCCGATCCACCAAGTAGGAAGTGGTTCGGTGTGATGGACTCGTCATCGTCGCCTTCAACTGAGACATGTGTCAACGGTCGGCTATTTACTCTGCACTCTGCCTCACAAATCAGTGTGGACAACACCTCTTCATGTGGGTGTTTCTCTGTAAGTACAGTATATAATGCGGTTTTCACGCAGCGAACTAGGCGCTCCCATGCGCCTCCCATGAAGGTCGCTGATGGGGTGATGAAGCGCCATGTGATGCCTCGGCGACTGGCCTCCTCTCGGAAGGCCTCTTGAACCACTCGATCGGCACCGTGCATGTTGGTGCCATTGTCAGAATGTATTTCTGTAGGACATCCTCTGCGGGTGGCGAAGCGACGCAGCGCTAGTATAGCGGAGTCTGCGCTGAGACTGGCGGCGATATCGAGGTGGACAGCTGGTGGTGAGACACGTTAATAGGTCTACGTATCTCTTCTGATGCTGACGACCGACGGTAATGGATAGCGGGCCGAAATAGTCCAACCCGGTGTATGTGAACGGCCTCTGATGATGAGCGAGGCGCGTCCGTGGATGGTCACCGGTCGCAGGCACGGGTGCTTGTGCCTTACGAATACGACACTGAAGACATCTCGACAGTACTTTCTTGGTAGTCGGTCGCATCCTCAAGACCCAATAATGCTGCCTCACTTCGTTAATAGTGAGCTCCGTCCCGCTGTGTAGTAGGCTGCGGTGTGTCCAATCAATGTAGAGCTGTGTTATGTGATGACGCCGTGTAATATTGGCGGACCACTCACATCTTCAGTGATTTCGTCGGTGGCGGCTATTCGGCTTCTAATACGTAGTAGGCCATCTACTACTTCTGTTTGTAGCGAATGTAGTTCGTGCAATCTAGCTATTTCTTGAGCGAATGATTGCTTCTGTGCGACTTGTACGAGTATTTTCTGAACTTTTTGAAGAAAATTCACCTCTATAATCTTCGTGTGGACTTCTGGCGCTCTATGCAGAGTTGATTTAGGTGCTGCAGTCGCTGTCTTCTTTTTCTGTCGCCAGTTCGGGTCCTCTTCCGTTTGTTTCTTGGTTTTATAGAACGTTCTCTCTGTTTTTAGGGTTCCGAAGTCAACAAGGAACGCTTATAGTTTCGCTCTGTCCGTCTGTCCGTCCGCAGCTTAGCTCAAAGAATCTAACTACTAGAACGCTATAATTTGGCATGGATATACACATTAATAATTCCGACAAATTGGTAAAATAAATTCATGAAAAAAATGTTTTTTTGGGTACCTCCCATAGACGTAAAGTGGGGATGTAATTTTTTTTCTCACCGGCCAATGGTGTGGGGTATCGTTGGATAAGCCATTCAAAAATATTATGGGTTTGTTAAAACCATTTTTCGATTCAGAGATTCGTTTGCGTTAAATTAAGCTTTAAATTGCAAATTTATGTTAGAGTCAAGTGTGTCTCCCCCCTGCCAGCGAAATGGTTGCTCTTGGCTATGTGAAAAAATTCACGGCAGTAGTAAATATAACGAAATTAAAAGGTAAACTATCACGGATAAGCAGGCTTTACAAGTTTACGAGTAATAGTCGACCAACTTATAAAATGTACATGGAAAAGTAAAAATTTTGTACAAATGCCATTGAAAAATTACTTAAATAACGTTGTTAGCTATGTAAAACAGAGTAAATATATGCTTATGAACCATGTAAAAATAAACAAAAATAAAATCATAACAGGCTTTACAAGTTTACGAGTAATAGTCGACCAACTTTTAAAATGTACTTGGCACAGTAAATTTTTTGTACAAATGCCGTTGAAAATACTTAAATAACGTTTATGAACCATGACAAAATATACACAAATAAAATCATAACATCCTTAATAATAATGATTTCTAAATTAATAATGTTTAAGCTCGAATAACACTTTAGAGTGGCCAGAGTCGTTAGCAGTACCGGTCCGTAGTCCATACGACGCATGCGCGCGGGGGAGTCTATTTTTATTTATTTATTTAAACTTCATGTACAATAGTGGTACATGGCGGACTTAATGCCACAAGGCATTCTCTACCAGTCAACCTTTGGTTTAAAAATACACTATTTTGTGTAAGTGTAGAAGTATTTTCGACGTTACGTAATCTAAAGTCAAATTAGATTCGATTTCTAGGCAAATTACTTATTTTCTTTTGTCGATATCCATCTACAAAGTCAATATTCGACCCGACAACTGCACTAATTGAGTAGTGTAAAACTTTCAAGAACGAAAAATTTAGTACCGCGGATTAGAGGTGAATACATATGATTTTTTTTAAATTCCTAAAGAGAAATAAACAAGGAGCGTGCGCGCACGGATCCAGGATCGAACCATTCCATTCCCCGTGGCTCTAACGGGCGCTTGTATCGGCTCCTTTCGCAATTCGCACCCGTGGCGGTACTCAAATAGATAATATTTTTGTAACTTCAGTTGCGAAGTTGGATTTTATAACTCCTTCTTCAGTTAGCAGTTAGTCCTTCTTTAGTTTAAGTCAAGAATGAATAGATTACTTCTAGGCAAGCGTGCTTCACCGTAGACCACATCCACGATTACCTTCAGGCGAGATAGTGGTCAAACGCGAGCATATAGATTTAAAAAAAACATCATCCTATGTGGGCCCGTTTTTAGACGTTGTGTACCACTGAAACAGTTTTAATGTTCATGTGACCACAACAACAAAACCTTCTTCTTAGTCCGCATTTTTATGCAACTTCGTAACCCTATTACTGCGCGTGGTCCGACACGCACTAGGCCGGTTTTTCTTGTTTACAGAGATGTATGAAACGTAGGACGCTTGCAGTCGCACTCCCATCTCGAAAATCTTGCGGGATTAGGTATAGCTTCTGTGACTGACGACGGGTTGCTGTCGTGCTCCCGTATCACAGCTGCAGCCAGGCAGGTTCCATCACCGCTGCCTGCAGCTCGAGGCGCAGTATCGACAGCTTTATTTATTTATTAGATGGAAAACCAACAGCTATGCATAAAAGTTGAGTACGTTACATTAAGCCAATTACAGGTTCTCACGGCTAGAGATAAAATAATTTTAAAGAGATCTTAGGGATCACTAGCAGCAGGCACACAACAATCAGATTTTTTTTATCACTAACGCTAAAGGACAATATTGGACACTATCCACTTTTGAAAAAATCAAGGTTAAGCTGCTTTCGCACTGATGAGCTTTTTTTGTGGTAAACACATCAAAAGAGAACTCCTTTCACAATGAGTTAAGATCTTTACTCGCTAGCACTAAGTATGAATTACACCTGTAGTTAGATGAAGAGGAGGGAATGGAGATAGGTGGATTAAATCTTACTGATCTTTGTGGAACATTGAAATACAGTTTATGGAGGAGATCAGAACAGTCGATTTCATTTGATAATATTTTTAAAGATATGTGCAATACGCCATCCTGCGACGATTTCCAAGTGGTTGAAGATAGAATTTCTTGCAAAGGTCTAAGTAATTTTCAGAACGATATTGAATATGAAGGCGAAAACACATAAAACGAAGGAATCTTTTTTGGATACTTTAAATACGGTATATGTATTTATTGTATCAAGGGTTCCAAATTTGAGACGCATATTCAAGATGGCTGCGCACAAATGAGCAATACAAAATCTTCAGGGTTTTAGCTTTCTTAAAGCATCCTGCAAGTCTCATAACAAAGCCGAGTGACTTCGAGGCTTTAGCCACTATATGTTCACCGTGTGTGTTAAATAAAAGCTTAGAATCGTGATAGACTCCTAAGTCACATACTCCATCGCATCACTGTAGTAGCTGCCCTTTAAGTATGTAAGTAGTAGGGAGTGGCACACGTCTTCTGGTAAATGATACTACGGTGCATTTAGAAGGGTTCAAGTCCACTTTATTGATCCGGCAGTAATCATCCAAACGTGCTAAGTGTGATTAGAGACATCCATATCATCCAAAGATGAAATTGAAGAAAATATCTTCATGTCATCAGCAAAGCAGAGCAAGTTAGAATGATGAAAACACGAGTCGATGTCGCTCACATAGATGATAAAAAGTAACGGACCCATAAGAGAACGCTGAGGAACACCACTGGGAGCCAAAACCCAGCTTGAGATGTAGTTACTGACAACGACTGCTTGAGACCTGTTTTCTAAATATGAGGAAAACCAGCGGAGTAAGTCACCTCTAATACCGTTTTCAAAAAGCTTCGATTTGAGGATGTTTTGATCGATTCTATCAAAAGCTTTGCTATAGTCCGTGTAAACGACATCCACCTGTGGCCCATTATCCATCCTTTCCGGTAGGAAGTCAAGTTTGAAACAGTTGAACGGCTTTTGAGGAACCCATGCTGTGAGGGACTAAACGACAGAGTGAGCGCAGCATACACTTGGTCATAGACCACCATCTCAAAAACTTTAGCTAATATGCACAGTTTAGAAAATGGCCTGTAGTCAACTATTTCACTTTTATGCACTGGAGTTATAAAGGCAGATTTCCAGATATGGGGAACAGTTCATGAAGAGAGTGATTTTTTTAAACAAGAGATATACTGGCAAGGCAATGGATTTAGCACAACCAATCAGAAATTTTGGTGATAAGTGATCCGGGCCACCAGATTTAAATGGATGAACATTATTAATTAATTTAGCTATAACATTTGGGTCAATTTCAATAGAATGAATATCCGAAGGCATATTAAGATTGACAGCCGTTTGGGTAGAACAATCATTATTAGTAGACGATACACCACAAGGTATAAGATATGTAGAATAAAAGTGGGAAAAAAACGCGTTACAGATAGAATCAGGAGAGGATAGTGTCACATCACCATACTTCAGGTAGCTGGACATTATATTGGTTGTAGACCGCTGCTTCACAAAGCTCCAGAAGCGCTTAGGGTTGAGTTCAATGCAGGCTTCTGTAGCCGCTTAATAGTTGGCATAATAATCCACTTCAAGCTTTTTAACTCTTTCCCGTAAATGTTTTTTATGGCTGCAAGCCTACCGTACAATTTAAATTTACGAAGATATTTGAACTTCTCCTTAATCAAGCGTTTTAGTGACTGGGAATACCAAATTGGGTATGAGTTATGGAAGACTGTCACAGTAGGCACATACTTGTTTTGAATTTCCTCTATGGTAGAATAAAAAAAGTTCACAGCGTCATTAAGCGACATATCAGAGAGTAGATTCTTCCAGTCTATAGCTGATATTTTCTTATCGATTTCAGTAAAGTTCCCCTTTTCGTAAAGATACCGAATATAAGGCGCAGGCGTTAAGTGACTGTACTCAAAAAAGTTTACCTCGATACGAAGTGCTGGATGATATTTGTTAACAGGCGTTAAAGGCGCTAGACACTCGTACACTGAGACAATCTCATTACACAACACCAAATCCAAGATTTTACCAAACGCATTTAGTATTCCATTATATTGAACGAGCCCCAAAATACGTATATCATCAGTAAGCGTGTACTCATCACCACTACAAATATTCGTAGGCAGCAGTGAGCCGTCATTTAATTGCCACAAGTTTACACTCAAGTTAAAGTCGCCAATAATTAAATAGTAATCAGTTGGATTGTTTATCATTGAGTTATTCAAACTACGGAGAAAATTAGAAAATTGCTCAGAAAATGAAAAACCACGGTTTTGATTACATAGGTAAACAGTGCAGATATTTAACTTAACGCAGTTTTTATAGTTAGGCTGACGTACACTCAATGTTACCAACAAGTCTCCGGCCGAGGAATGAAATAGCGGTTGTGGCACCGCAGCTATACATTTACGGACTGCTATCAAAACACCACTTCCACGAGTCTGACCCGTGAGACAGTAATCCCGGTCGCGACGCCACACAATATACTGATCACCAAATAACTCAGATTGAAGTTGCCTACAGCGTGCTACGTCTTCTTGACTGACTGCCTGTGGTGACAGGTTGAGCTTCAGTTATCTTATTCTCTTATTCGGTTATATTTATCTTGTATCCTTTGTATCCCATCAGAAGGCTTCAGTGTTCTATCTGAAGAGCCTTCCCTTCTAGGTGCTTTCCTGCACGTACTGGGTTCTTCTTTTTTTGTTTTTATATTATTGATAGGCTCGCGCTTGACCACTATCTCACCTGATGGTAAGTGATGATGTGGTCGACGATGTAGCGCGCTTACCTATAAGAAACCTATTCACTCTTGACTTAAAGACTCCCAGGTTGTAGCTCTCAGGAAATACAGACTCCGGCAGGGAATTCTACTCCTGAGCTGTACGCACAATGAAAGTATTCCCAAAACGTTTGGTGCGTATGGGTGGAATGTCCACCATGTACCGATGACACATCGCCGTACGTCTTGTATTCCGATAATGGAAAGGGCTAGGAGGAATTAGTTCATGCAATTCCAACGCACACTCCCCGAAATGTAACCGATAAAAAACCGACAGACTTGCAACTTGGCGCCGATGTTCAAGGCTCTGGAGCCTCGACTTGACCAATATCTCATTGCCGATGAGCCTCTTGGCCCGCTTTTCGATCGACTCTAGTGCATCCAGCTGGTACTTGGCAGATCCGTCCCAGAGGTGAGAGCAGTACTCCATGCATGACCGAACTTGCGCTTGATACAAGTTGAGCAGCTGTTCTGGCGTGAAGTATCTTCTCACCTTTGCAAGGGTCCCCAACTTTTTGGCAGCCAGTTGAGCTTTTGCCTCAATGAATGGACCAAAATTGAGGGTCGATGTCAACGTAGAAGCCAAGAAGCTCGAGATGGTCCGTAATCGGCACGGTTACACCGCGGAAAGTAGGAGCCGGGTGGAATTGGCTCCTTTTAGCGGAAAAAAGTCATGCCTGGGTTTTAGCAGCATTAAACCTGACCAGATTGGCATCGCCCTATTCGGAGACTGCTTGCAAGGACAAGTTCAAGCGCTCCACCATGGCCTCCCGGAGAGACCGGACCTGAGGCCCGGTAGCACGCGCGTTGGACAAGTATCTCTCAGCAACAGTGCTGTCGTCTGCATACCCAAAAGTGCCGGGTTTTAGCAGATCATTTATGTGCAACAAAAACAATGTTGCTGAGAGTACCGACCCCTGAGGGACCCCGGCGTTGATATCCCGTTGGTCAGACGAGCGGCCTTCAATAACCACTCGTATAGACCGGTCGCTCAGGAAGTCTGCGATCCAATCGCACAGACCACCGGGCAGACCGAATGGCGGAAGCTTACCAATAAGGCTCTCATGCCAGACCCTGTCAAAAGCCCTCGAGATGTCGAGGGAGACGGCAAGCGCTTCCCCGTGCCTCTCGATGGCTTCACTCCATATGTGAATGGCATAAGCTAGAAGATCCCCAGTTGACCGATTTCGGCGGAAGCCATATTAGCGGTCACTGAGGATGTCGTTAGCTTCTAGGTATGCCAGGAGCTTGGAGTTGAGCACCCGTTCCATACTCTTACAGAGGATCAGCCCGACTGCCCTTCTTGGGCACAGGCTGAACGTTAGCTTGCTTCCAAGCATTCGATACTTTTCCAGTCTCATATGAAAGGCGAAACAGGCGAGTCAGGATCGGAGACAGTTCAGGCGCACAAGTTCTTAGAACAATTGCCGGTATCCCGTCGGGGCCACTAGTCTTGTTCACGTCAAGATTCCGCAGCACCCTACGGACGTCTTTTTGATGGATGCGAATGTCCGACATACTCGTCTCGCATCCATCAGGAGAAGGTGGGGGCCACGCGTTACCAGAATCCAGGCGTGAGGATTCCGCAAAAAGAGAGGCAAACAAGTTTGCTTTCTCCTCAGCGGAGTGGGCCAGCGTTCCGTCGGGTTTCAGCAGTGGTGGTAGTGAGAGCCGGCAGAAGTTCGATTCGACCGACTTAGCCAGGGACCAGAACGCTTTACTACCGGCTGGATAGGAAGCAAGTTTGGACCCAATACGGCTTATGTGGTCAAACCGAGCCCTTCGCAATACCCTCTTGCAGGACTTGGCAGCCCTATTGAAGGCTCTCTTCCGCTGGCTAACGTCGCTAGCTTTGCGCGTCCGAGCGTCGACCCAAGCCAGGTACGCCTCATGTTTCAGCGTGTTGGCACGATTGCACTCGGCGCCAAACCATGGCCGGTCAACGCTAGACATTGCTGCACTACGTCAGAGAACGGAATGAAGTACTCCATTCCCCGACGCAACACGTCCGTCACGGCGTCCGCGCACGACGAAGGATCAGCCGAAGAAAAGCAAATGGGCTGCCAAGGATAAGATGCGAAGAAAGAACGCATCCCATCCCAATCTGCTGACCTGTACCGCCAAACCCGCCGAGTGCCTCTTGGGCTGGGATCGGGCGGGGAGTAGACGGATACAGACTTCACCAGACAATGGTCGGAGCTACCCAAAGGTGAAGATACCGTCACAGAGTAGCGGTCTGGATCTGTTGTCAGCAGAAGGTCCAAGCAATTGGCAGTGTGCGAATGAACATCCGGCACCCTTGTTGCTCCCTGGACCAGCTGGGCGAGATTTAACGCAAGCGCAAGCTTTCGCGTCTCTCGCCCAGCATGATCAGTGCACTGGTATGGGAAGAGCCACTCCTGGTGGTGGGCATTGAAATCCCCCAGTATCACTAATTGGGCAGAACGGTACCACTTCTGTGCCATATCAGACGCCTCACACAGATGTTCCGTGAGCCTGGTTGTCTCCTGATCTCCACTGTGCGATCGGTAGACACAGGCGTAGATAATTTTATCCAGGCCTGTGTCCACCAGTGCCCAGAGCACAGAAAACCTGGAGTCCTCAAGGTTTCGGAGACGCCGATAACAGATGTCGTCTCGGGCGTACATGCATACACCCGCGCGTGGTTTAAAATTGTGCTCCAGGGTAAACCCTGGGTATGATAAGTACGACACGTCTGACGGACATCCGATCTGGATCTCCGAAAGGAAAAGAAGAGCTGGTCTATCAGTCTCCAGGTGGTGATGGACTGCTTCGAGATTAGAGTGCAGCCCTCTTATGTTGCTGAGGTGCACTTTGAGTGACAGGGAGTGCTGCCGCTGTACAGCTTTTCTTTTATTTTTCCTTTGCATTTGAGTGATAAAAGGTGAGGAGAAGGCAGTGAGATGAGGTTCCACGCTGGCAACCTACAGACACGCATTGACAGGAAGCTATCAATAGGGGACTGATCTGGAGACCGCGGGGACGCCCGAGCCCCCCCGGGAACCAGCACGACGATGGTGCATTCCGGGATTTTTCGACAGTTGGCGGGGCAGCCTTTCATGTGTGGCTGGCACACTACTTGGGCCCCCAACTATCTGCGGTCGGCCAGCGGCGCACCGTGCCTCGGATCCCGCTATCCTCCGCGACCAGTCTCCCGATAGGCCCATAACAGCGCGCGTCAGGCTGGAACGCCTGCAGTGGAACAGCTATCTCGACCCAACTCCTCTAGTTGGCTACATCGGGCATCGTACCGGAACACGGCTAGGCCGCTTGGCGGTACGTCTTTGCCCGGTGGGTGGTCGCAAGCCTTCGGCCGTAACCTACCACCAGTTAATTGATGTCACCTGATTTGCACCACCCGGGGGCCACGTGTAGGGATTCGTATGGGGTTCTCTCCTACGGACGAGGGTGACTCAGCCCCCCCTACGGACGAGGGTGACTCAGCCCCCCTCTTCTATTTGTTTTGTGTGTTCTTGTTTCTCTGTATTTCTCTGTGTGAGCGCGTTGTCACCTATCTGTGACGCAGGTGGGCTTCTGATGGGCGCAGACTGTTCTGTTCCTTCCGTTGTGGTTGGTGAGCGTGGAGGCAGCTGGTGGCGTACGCCTGTTGTCGGTCGCTCCACGTCGACAGTCCATGCCAGTCCAGCCTTCTTGTCCTGTGATCTGGTTATCGGCATGTTCTTAATTCTTAATTCTTTATTGTACACCAAAAACAACATTACATACAGAGTGATAATAAAGTACATGTACAAAGGCGAGCTTAACTCAATGTTGAGTTCTCTTACAGCAAACCCTAGGGTGACAGAAAAAGATGACATTATAGAGGGCAGGCATCCAGTGTAAATTTTTTTAAATAATTAATGACGAATTAAATAATATATACTTACATAAATACATATGTTTATATACATACTAATATTATTCGAACTTACTACTTAAACTTTATTCGAAAAAATCATTCATCACCGATGCATCACATCAGGACTGAGCAAGATTTAAAAAAGTTTTTTTAATCTACACCGTTGGTCAATCTGCTTACACACTATTGTTTATAGTTCCACTATACACCGTGAAATTTAAGTGGTTGTTTTCCTGCGGCAGAACGACTTGCCTTAAGGAGTACTTTCGAAGCATAGAGTTAAAGTAAAAAAATTACGATGTTTTTGTTTTAAAATAATTAAAAAAAACAAACATAAACTCGAAAAAGTGAGTAACAATAGTAATTTGTAGGTACTAGGTACTACGGTGAATAATACGGTGGTGACGCGAGTAGTACCTAGTACCTACAAGTTACTATTGTCACTCACTTTTTCGAGTTGATGAATATTTTTTAAAATATTTTAAAATAAAAACATCGTTATTTTTTTACTTTAACTCTATGCTTCGAAAGTACTCCTAAAGGCAAGTCGTTCTGCCGCGGGAAAACAACCACTTAAATTTCACGGTGTATATATACACCTAAATTAAGTTTGAGAAACACAGGTATTTATTTGCACACATTCCATTCTCGCCTGCCCTTTGTTCTGTTATCGCTCAGTATAACCTATTCATTTGACTCATTATGCTTTGGTTTTCGCTATTTTGAAATGTTTGCTTATACCATCGAGTGCGGGATCTGCCTATATCTTAAATGCTTTCTTTATTTTTACTTTAAATAATTTATTTTTCATTCAAACTTTAACATCCCTTTTTACCCTTTCAAGGGATGAAATTTAAAAAAAATCTTAAATACATGTTTCTTTAATTGTAACGAAGCGTATAAATATTGAATTTCAAGTAATTTTTATAGTAAACAATTTAGTGTTCACACAAACTTTAATACCCCTTTTTACCCCTTCAAGGGATGAAATTCAGAAAATCCTTAAATGCATTTTTCTTTTTTTGTACTTAAGAGCATAAATACTGAATTTCAAGTAATTTTTATAATAAACAATTTAGTGTTCACACAAACTTTAACACCCCCTTTTACCCTTTTAAGGGAAGAAATTCAGAAAATCCTTAAATGCTTGTTTTTTAATTGTATTGAAGAGCATAAATACTGAATACCAAGTAATTTTGATATTAAACAATTTCTTTTTCATTCAAACTTTAACATCCCTTTTTATCCCTTCAACGGATGAAATTCAAAAAATCCTTAAATACATTTTTCTTTAATTGTAATGAAGCGTATAAATATTGAATTTCAAGTAATTTTTATAATTAACAATTTAGTGTTCACACAAACTTTAACACCCCTTTTTACCCCTTTAAGGGAAGAAATTCAGAAAATCTTTAAGTGCATTTTTCTTTAATTGTATTGAAGATCATAAATACTGAATACCAAGTAATTTTGGTATTAAACAATTTCTTTTTCATTCAAACTTTAACATCCCTTTTTATCCCTTCAAAGGATGAAATTCAAAAAATCCTTAAATACGTGTTTCTTTAATTGTAATGAAGAGCATTAATACTGAATTTCAAGTTATTTTGATAATAAACAATTTATTTTTCATACAAATTTTAACATCCCTTTTTATCCCTTTAGGGGATGAAATTCAAAAATAGCTTAAAGACGTATTTCATTATTTTATATTTACAGGCGAAATACCAAACTTTATTCATTTGAAATTAAAAATGACAGAGTTTCATACAAACTTTCATCCCCTATTTCACCCCTTTAGAGGATGAATTTCAAAAAATCCTTTCTAAAATGACGCCTACGGTTTATAATCAACATTCTCTAAAAATTTCAAACTTCTATCGTTAGTGGTTTAGGCTGGGCGTTGATATGTCAGTCGGGACATTGCCTTTTTAACACGCTTTTATTAGCTTGGTATGTATGTATCTATGTATCTATGTATCTATGTATCAATGTATCAATGTAACAATGTATCAATGTATCAATGTAACGGAATCTTTGAACGTGATTTTCACCCACTTCAAAACGTTGGATTGATTTGAAACTTTGCACACTTATCAAGGACCGATGACAATGCAATAATTTAAACAGTTTGTCCCATTATCCTTACCAATAAAGCGTGTTTTTTAGTTTTTAGAACTACAATTTATATATATATAGATTAATGTTACGAGTGTACGGTCTCATCACCGTACATTTATCTGCATACTTGCAACATACTTTAGGCCAACGATGTGCGTCATAATTTGACGATATAAAACATCATAACAAAGCAACCACCGTTGATAGTAATCTTATAGCCGTGTTGCTATCCAAACCAAGAGAGAGAAATAGTCGCTTCTCATCTAAGTTATACTGTAGTTTAGTTAACTCAAATATATTTAACTAGTGGATCTAACTGTGACGTGTTTCTCTCCAACCAACTAACGGCGAATCAGTGTACGGACTTACGACCCGTACAACGAGTATATGTTAAAAGATGCGATTTATTTTACTTAACATTATTTGATGTATGTTAGTTTACATTGAGAATAAGATCTTTTTTGTTAACTTTTTTTACCTTTATGTCATTAAAGACCTTTAAAAATCAAATCAATCAGTACTTCATCTCGAAAGGGATAAGTCTAAAATCCAAAAGTTCGGCGCGAACGGGTTGACTTCTATTCAAAACGTTAGCTTGAAACGGTTAAGTCCAAAATCCAAACTTCAGCAGGAACGGGTTAAATTCTATTCGAACCTCAAAACGGCTATGTCCAAAATTCCAAAAAAAACTTGAAATTTGCTAAGTCGTTACTCCGGGTTAAGTCCGATTCCAGGCGTCAGCTTGAAATTAATTCCAAACTCCGGGTTAACTCCAAACTCTGGGTTAAGTCTGATCCTCTTAACTCCAGGGTAACCCCCAGAATTCAGATATCCTGCTTGAAAGCTTCAGGCTTCGAACGTAAACGATTATTTGTTTTCAAACAAATTCCAACGTAAGTCTTCAATCATAATTTACCCGACTGCCGAAGTGGTGTAATGTTTTCATTCGTCCTATGTGTTCACAGGTCAAGTCTCCCACACCTCCAAAACTTCTATGTAAGTTTTTCGTCAAGGATAACGCTTCAGCGATAATCTTTCAGCGATCTACAGGAACTATTTTTACCCGACTGCAGAAGAGGGGTAATGTTCTGTGTTCGTATGTCAAGTCTCCGAACACGAATCCTCCAAAACTTCTGTATAAGTTTTTTCTTCGGGATAACGCTTCGGCTATTATTCTTCAGCTATTTTCCTGAACAATTTTTTACCTGACTGCAGAAGAGGGGTAATGTTCTATGTTCGTATGTCAAGTCTCCGAACACGAATCCTCCAAAAACTTCTGTGTAAGTTTTCTATAATCCTCCAGCGATTTTCTGGAACTATTTTACCCGACTACAGAAGTGGGGTAATTTTTTTGTTCATTCTATGTACTGAACGAGTTTCCAAAACGCTTTTAAACTTCTATTATAAGTTTTTTAACGATAACTCTTCAGGATTTTTCTCAGAAACTAGGTAACCGGAATGGTAATCTCCTAATGTTTTAGATTCCCAGCACAGGAACAGTGGTTATCGCCCAGGCAAGCGGTCGGCGTCCAGAGATGGTTCACACGTGGGGCCCAAGCCACGTGTGTACTCTTCACGGCGGTAGTCTCTCAGGAAACAGATTCCATGACAGCAACGATTGTTGACGCGCCTCTTGATGACGCTAATCACCCAGGAAAGCAGTTGTTTCCCAGCAACGTGGGCACACACGTGGGGCTCAATCCTCGTGTGTGTCTCTTCGTAACACTTGACGTCACAGGCACACGTGGGGTCCAATCCACGCGTGTCTCTTCGGTCCCTCAGAAACCCGGTATCACCCAGTAACTGGGTGTTTCTTCACCCAGGAAAACGGTTACGTAACGTTTTTTGACTAAACCGAAAGAAATATGATCTTAACCTTGACACTTGTAAGGTTTACGAGTTGGACGTCAGGTTTCATTCTTCCCTGGAACGTGTTCACGGGACGATACGCAATGATTTGACTATACCCAAAGAAATATGATCTTAACCTTGACTCTTGTAAGGTTTACGAGTTGGACGTTCACAGGAAGGATAAAGTTTCGTACCCCAGTCGGTACACTTAGATACGGGAATGGTCTTACCCGACTTGTTGTGTGGGGCACGGTTCTCAGGTATTGGACGTCAGGCTTCTATGTTCCCAGGAATTTTCACTGGCGTGAACATAAGATTTCTTTCTTCCCTGGCACTAGGTTCTCAGGAACGGTACGCAACGTTTTGACATTATCTGATCCCAAAGAAACAAGATCTTAACCTCATTTACTGGAGGTTTATGAGTTACTAGGACATCAGACTTCTCTGTTCTCTGGAACTGTTCACAGGAACTGGGCATCAGGCTTCTTACTTCACCGGAACTGGGCTCTTCCTTGGCCCATATGTTCACTGCTCACTCCTCAGGTTTCTGGTTTCCCAAAATTCGGCTTGCACGGACCAGCAAATGTACGGGGCGGACGTGATCACTTGAGGTAGATAGGGATTCAGGAGGTTGCAAGGCTCCTGCTCAAAGCGCATTGACGCCCTTGCACCTATGTTCAGTTGTCATCGGGAATTCAGGAACCCAGGAGTCTATTGAGGGCCGCTAGGTGTTCATAGGTGAAGTTCTGATGTCCAAGAAATGAAAAACTTTGTTCTTCTTGACGTTTTGCGATGTTTTTCGAGGTTTTTCGTTACGTAAAGCTGCGTGGATTTTGACTAATACAAGAAATGGCTACAAAATTAACTGCGCGTATGAACCCTATTCCACTACGAAACTTTACCGTAACGAGCGTGTTAGAATCATGAATGGAACTCTACATAAAAGTATTGATATCTACAGAGATAGCAAGCTTTGAATGTCAAGATGGTTGTTGGTTATTTACGGTGTATCAGAGTTCAAATGTATGTGGTGTGTAAGGGAAGGGTTTTATGAATAAAAGCACAGAAAGAAAACACTAGGTATTTATTTAAATACGGCTTGTCAATTAATTCATATTTAGAAGTTCAAGAAGGGCAACAAACTCCACGGAAGCTGTTTCATAGTATTTATCGATACCTTTTACCACCACATAAAGTATTTACAATATTAAAGAATCAAAATATGTCCAGCGGTAAATAAAAAATCCTCTGCAACCCTCCACTGAGGGTGACCTCGCAGCGTAAGCGAAAGCGTAGGAAGTACAGCGCTTAAGGTTACACTAGTCAAAAATTCTTCCATACAAACGTAGTTTGGGGATTATTCCACTGTTTGACAATGAATGTTCAAAATAAAAAGTGATATCAATTTGTCGCATCATTATCTAGCCCTGTATGGAAGCAAAAAAGTAAAAATAGAAAATATTTGAAAGTTATGAGCGTCGAAAGTTCCACATTTCGACACTAATTTTAACGCATTTTTGGGCGCAAATAAATACCATAAGAAGACGGAAAATTGCAAAACGGCCTCCATACAGGGATAGATTAGTAGTTTAACAATGCAAATAATTTTATTTTGAACAGATAGATTCAGTAGTTTTTTTATGATATCTAGACAGCCAAAGGTCTGTTTATAAAATTTCGCGCGCTCGATTTCGTCCTAAATCATTATCCATTTCGCTACAAATTTGCAAAAGTGTGTATTCGTACGCGAACTAGCTTCCTACTGCTCATCAAAGCATCTATCTCTTCCGCACGAGTTGTCGGTTGATATAAAATGCATTTTAACCCCGCGCACAAAATAGTTCGTGCCGTTGACTAGTGTAACCTTAAGGTGATTGTGTATACGGCCCTATCGGTCATCCGTTCTGCGAGCAATGTGCCCTGCCCACTGCCACTTAAGTTTGGCAAATCATCGGGCTATGTTGGTAACCCTGGATCTCTTGCGGATCTCTACATTTCTGCTAAAAAGCAATGGTGATGAAATAATTTACACAAAGTCTGCCTGCCAGGGTTTGAACCCGCGACCTACAACTTGTAAGTTACGGTTGTTGCCACTGGGTTATCACTGCTCACAGTGTCAGCTCTTACTTGTGTATATTACTAAGTTTTTATTTACTTTCAACGGAGTCCGGAGTCCACCTGTCCCGGTGCCTGTAATCAAAACTTGAAAATTTAATTTGAAACACTTCCCGGAGCTCGATTGAGCTGAAATTTGCACACATTTTTTTTTCTCGTGGTAATGCCATTTTCTATTTATAAGCTTGTTTAAAAAAAAATTACATAATAGCTAAGCTTATTTGCACAACGTGGATCCCGACTGTAAGGATGAGGAAGGGTTCCTGAAGACCGGAGCCAATCACAATAACAAATAAAAAGCCATTATGTCTCGCGTAGATCCACGTTTCAGGCACTCAAGGGGTCAATGCTCGTGGCATCTTTTTTTATTATTTTTTTATTTTAGATAGGCTCGCGCTTGACCACTATCTCACCTGATGGTAAGCGATGATGTGGTCGACGGTGTTACACGCTTGCCTAGAAGTAACCTATTCACTCTTGACTTAAAGACCCCGAGGTTGTAGCTATCTGGAAACACAGACTCCGGCAGGGAATTCCACTCCTTAGCTGTACGCATAATGAAAGTATTTCCAAAACGTTTAGTGCGTATGGGTGGGATGTCCACCATGTACCGATGGCGCATCGCCGTACGTCTGGTAGACCAATGATGAAACGGGCTGGGCGGAATTAGATTATGCAATTCCATCGCACACTCCCCGAAATGCAACCGATAAAAAACCGTCAAGCTGGCAACTCGACGACGATGTTCAAGGCTTTGGAGCTTTGACTCGACCAATGCCTCATTGCCGATGAGCCTCTTGGCCCGTTTTTCGATCGACTCTAGTGCATCAAGCTGGTATTTGGCCGATCCGTCCCAGAGATGAGAATAGTATTCCATGCAAGATCGAATTTGCGCTTGATACAACTTAAGACGACGACTAACGCCAACGACCATGAGGGAACAAAACGCGCACTTTACTAGTTTTTTGTACTTTCCTTATTATTCTATGACTTTAAAAAAAATAGCCTCAGATCAAAATGTAGATAATTAAATTATCTTTGAGATGGTGTTGATTTCATTAAAATACGCCCAGCGGTTTTGGTGTGATTGTCGTGTTTTTGACCGTTTTAGACATAACTTTACAAATTAATTACACTATGTTATACAAATAAAACTCAAAATTTGCTTAGATCAAATTATTAAGAAAATAGTCTAATATAACATATATTTTTTTCAAAGAATTACGACTAGCCATTTAGACGTGATTCTCATTTTAAAATCAGCTACTCAAGGGAATCGGCGCCTTAAGCAGCTGCTCTGGTGTGAAGTACCGACTCACCTTCGCAAGGATCCCCAACTTTTTGGCAGCCAGTTGAGCCTTAGCTTCAATGTATGGGCCAAAATTGAGTGTCGATGTCAACGTTACGCCAAGAAGCTGAAGGTGGTCGTCATCTCTCTATGAGAAGAGGCGTTTGCCCTGCAGTGGGACAATATCAGGCTGGTATTAAAAGCTTGTCATTACTGATGCTCCTGATATTTTTCCAGCATACCTTAATAACGTAAACCCGGACTGTAAGGATGAGGAAGGGTTCCTGAAGACTGGAGACGTCGGCTACTATGATGAAGATGGATACTTCTACATCGTCAACAGAATTAAGGAGCTGATCAAGTTCGATGACTTGTCTGTGAGTATACCACCTACTCAATCACCATCTTCTTTTTTTTTTTTTTTTTATAATTGATAGGCTCGCGCTTGACCACTATCTCACCTGATGGTAAGTGATCTTTCGGGTCGATTTACTCAAACAATAGTCTCAACCATTCAGATTTTGTCCAACCATGTCGCTACTTGAACAGCTCTGTCATAAGCCACGTTCAAATCCTGAAAGGAGCAGGTGGTCGGGCACGAAGGGCAGACAATGAGGTGGGCCATATCCTGCGAAAGGGCCCCACACTGGCACTGAGTTTTGGATGGGTCTATGATGCCCCATTTGTCCAGGTTGTTTCTACAGCGGTACTACTCCTTTTCCAATTGCGTATTTCTTATGGCTATTGACATTTAGGGCAAATTGCCATGGTTGGATGCCCATTCTCCTTTACAGAGAACTTTTTCAATAGACCCCAAGTGGTGTAAGAAACCTTTGAAGAAGTTTTCATTGATTCTACTCCATATCGTTTGCAGATAGCTCCAGCAGAATTCGAAGCACTTCTTCTCCAGCACCCTTCAGTTCGCGAAGCAGGCGTCGTGGGTAAGCCACACCCGAAGCACGGAGAAGTTCCTGTGGCCTTCATTGTGTTGCAGCCAGGATGTACTGCTACTGAAGAGGAACTGGTGCAGTATGTGGGGGTAAATGAATAATTTAGTGTTCTTTGCTGTCCCATCATCATTTCGTCCGAAAAATATGTCCACTGCTGAACATAGGCCTACCCCAAGTATCGTCACACTGACCGGTCCCGAGCGTCTCGTATCACTTAGTTCTTGATGTGGTTTTCACCAGCCTTTCCTGGGCATAGTTATGTTGGGCGAGTAATATTTATTTGGGAACGTCTTAGGATAGGATAGACGGACCCCCTTATCAACACTTAGACTCCCATTTGGTCCGTGGTGCGTGCAGGCTTCCTATCTGCGAGAGGAAATGGACCGTTATCCACCACGCGAGTCCAGTGCGAGTTAGTGCACGTCTTCGAATTTTGGGTTTTGAGAGCAGTGGTGATGAAATAATGTACACAAAGTAAAGCGCCTGCCTGGGTTTGAACCCACGACCTACAACTTGTAAGTCGCACCCGTTATCACTGGGCCACCGTTATCTCTTGCAAATTTTATATAAATGCTGAAAAATATTTAATGATGAATCTTTTTCTTTTCGAGTCTATGGTGTTTTAGTTTTAACCCTTAGATTGTTTGGTCCCAGTAGCAATCCAACAAGTGGGTTATATTCTGGGCTGGGGCACCGTATTCACATTCATAAACCAATGATGAAGAAAAGAATATTATCTTTTTTTACAGGTAACGAACAGATCGCGTCTAGCAGGCGGTGTGCGCTTCATCGAGCGTCTACCGCGAGGAGCTACAGACAAACTAGACAGGAATGACCTGCTGCAGAGATTGCTGGATGAAGAAGCCAACTGAGAAGAATGTACGAAGAATAGTGTTAGGTACCTGTCTGATGACGCGTCGATAGGCGATAAATGACTGTTCTAAATTCAAAATTAAACTAAAGTGCAATTTAGAAATAATAAATTATGTAAGCATTAAATGAAAGTCTTATTCTGATTCTAATAGTATTTTTACAATACATGTCCTCGAAAAGAGCGTTTTCCAAGCAGCCAAACTGTGCGGAAAGTGTCACTTTTTTTACTAGTGCTTTTTACTTTCCTGTACTTTTTTTATTTTTAACTCCAAAGTCAGCCCGCCGCATACAGTTTTTATTATTTGAGAAACGTTTTGAAAATAAGTTAAGTACAGATTATCATTCATATAAAAGGTAAAACAAAACTAATACTTCATTTAAGGCGTTTTAAATTACTCTAGATTTAGATTTTGATCAATAAATAAATTTTAAATATTCATTAAATAAGTTTGGCAGAATGAATATTTTTCTCGTGCCTTTTTGCGTTACGACGTGACAGCTATTTGCACGTGCGCAGTAGATATGCCCGAGGAACTATGAACTATTAGTTAATCTGTGGATATGCTGAGCGCCCTTAAATAAGCGCCATTTTATTAATTTCTTGCTTGGTTCAGATATATTTTTTTATTTCCTCGCACAATGCATAGTAAAATGTTGCATGATACACGTGCGTAA
This sequence comes from Orthosia incerta, assembly GCA_948252205.1. Lineage (NCBI taxonomy): Eukaryota > Metazoa > Arthropoda > Insecta > Lepidoptera > Noctuidae > Orthosia > Orthosia incerta. The sequence goes on along the minus strand of OX411769.1, from coordinate 16,645,914 downwards.
GATGATTTCCGACTCGTGTCGATTTATCCAATCACTCTCTTCGCTCGCTCGTGAATAAAAATACCACTCATCGGAAATCACCTACTTTCCGCACTTGTACCATGAATAATTGAGGGAGTACACTTGTTATTACTTCATGTTGATGATCCATTGTGTTTTATGTGTACATCTTTCGTTGGAGGTCCTGAATAAATAAATAAATAACTATTTTTTTTTTGTCAGTTGGATTCTTGGGCTTTTGGGCCAAATAAGACAGATTTTATTAGTGTTTACAATCGGCCTACTTTGACTCGATTACGATTCAAGTTTGAAGATAAGCTATGGCGATTATCGAAATGCTAAAATTTAAGGGATTGGTCACGTGACTTTTTGTTACTTTTTTTATTTAAAATTTTTGAATTCGTTCTAGAATAGAATAGAATATTTATTTGCGTAAAACATGGTATACAAGGGTGTTAAATACAAATTGAGGCACAAGCATGTTTAGCTAGGATAAAACAGCATGAAATAAACTTAAATTTAAAAAAACAAGTTAAGCAACAACAACCGTTTCCTTTTTTTTAAACATCAACATTTTTTATCTATAAATTCTTTTAAACTATAAAAACTACAATCGATTAACCACTTATGAAATTTTATTGTAAATAATTTTGTGTTTAAAGCTTTGAAATGCCTTGGTATTTTATGGGATATTATAAATTGCATATCAAATAAAACAATCGTCTATCAATACATACTCATCATTTATATTCTTTTTTACATCAAATAACTTACTAAATGTTTAGCAAAACTCAAACTGCAGATAATTCGAAATTATACATCAATATGACATTACTTTTTCCTCATAATGCAATACAGTTAAATTTATTTTTGTACAAAAATACTACATACATAGCAGAAATACTAACTGCACAGCAAATTTTCCATATTTCGTAGCAAAATAACTATCTCAGTCGCATATTAACCAGTAAGTACAACAAAACCTGTTCATCACATTTGTCCTAATTTTCAAGAAGTCATTAGTCCAAGAGCGAGCGAAGCGAGCTCGGGAACTTAGGGCACCCCGACACGGACAGGTTAGGTTCGAAAAGATGACGGCAGCTGAAGTGAGCGAGCAAAGCGAGCGAACTCAGCTCCCGTCATCTTCTTCGTGTTAGGTTACTTTAGACAGAAATAGGAGCCCCGCGCAGCGGGGCTCCGTCGACATTGTCGTTAAATAGTAATTATAAAAAACTTTAACCATGGATTTAAAAGAAAAAGAGTTAACATGTATGATGTGCATTAAGATTATTAGCTGTGCATTAATAAAAAAGCTTTTGCTTTAGGAAAAATCGCTGTACGCTGCGAAAATAAATTGTAGTGTGTTTAGTGATATTTTGCGTTGAATATTTTGCTGCGCAATCAGTAATTTTGATGAGAATTCGGAATTTTATTGCATTAAAAAAGGATATTTTTTGATTTACGTTTAAATACTACCCGTATTTTATTACAAATGCTCACACACATTGCCAATTCTAATCGCTATGGTGACATTTTTGTTAATAGAATGTCTCTTGTCTGGAACCTCAAATCAAAATCAAATGAAAAATAGTTTATTTGCGTCAATAAGGTTATTTCTAGTTACCTTTATTTATGTATTCATGTTCACACAAAACACTTGACAGAGAAATGAAAGAATACAGATTGAAGAGCACAAAGGTAGTGCATAACTTAATAAAAAAAAAATTGCAGACCTGCACAAGTAAGTTGGATGATAGACAAAGACACAGTGTGTAGAAAGCAATAGGAAACTTAGAATAGACTATAATAACTTAATTATTTATATTAAATAAATAACACATAAACCTTAACTACGTGCATACACAAAGAAAATCAGATAGCTTTGCAGGGCACACCAACATAGATATTAATTAGTGTTTGCTTCACAATAATCCGTTGCCCACGCACACAATTGCAATTTATTGTCACTTTAATGTTACGGGGAATATGAAGCATTTTAGCTAATATAATAATCCGTGGCGCATTAGTCGAGCGTGCAGTAAATAATATCTTACGCCCTGGCGCCGTATAATCGAATATGACTGCTGACGGCTAATGTTTTTGCAAGTTTTAATAAAACATTTTATATTTGTTTCTTCAATTCATTGCTAAAACATTTTTTTTTTTTTTTACATAGGCCTACATGGGCACTTATAAAACGTCGACAAAAGGTGCACGGTTCGGGTGAGTCGTTTCCTATGGAGAAGAACCGGCAAGAAACTCCATGGTTACTCTTTTATTTTTTTTTGTGTTTACAATATTTTCATGTTACAGCATTAGTACTTGGATATGGGGTGACAACGTAGGCCCGACAATAAGTCGTACGAAATTGAAAAAAAAAAAAACAAACAAAAAAAAATTATGTACGAAATAAAAAGTTAACAAATGTTAACAATAATCTAGAAATCTAGAAAGCCTACAATGTTCACACATTCACAATCGGTAAAAGAATCTATACAAAGGTAAAAAAAAAAAACCACTAAATTTAACATGTGGCACAAATACTGTAATCAGTGCTGTAACTTAGCAAAGGGCTATAATGATGATTGAAAAATACTGTAAAAAGTCTAATTAAAAGAGAAAAAAAATGAGATTGAGAATAGTTAGAGATATCCATATATTTGTGCCGTTTATAAGTTACCAGGGAAGCCGCATGCGCAGAGGGTGTCAAAGCCAAAATTTTTATCTTCAACGTAGTCCTTGATTTTATAATATGCTTTTTTAACAAGGATACGTTTGATGCAGTTTTTGAACTTTCCATCGGTCAGTTCTATAACTGACTTAGGCATTAGCAAGTCTTCTTTATATTTGAGTTGGAATATAATAATAATCTACACTCTAAAAATTACAAATTGTAGGGGTTTTGTCGTGCTGACGTCACAGGTCCGAAGGAAACACTTGATAACTTGCAAGTATTTATTTTTTTAGGAAAGATACAGACTTTGTTTACACTATGTATTTATACAGTATAGGGCGTAGTACACACAACCAAGTCCGCTTGGACGAAGGCGGGGTACTTAGCCCTTTAATCCAAAAAATCAACTGACAGGGATGTCCTGCGTGACCCATTCCAATTAGGACGAGGATCCGCAGATGCACCTTTCTGCTAGCTGGGATTTGTATTGACGAATGACGATACTCTGTCGAAGTCATTGATTGGGAGTAATTCTTAACAGCGTGTTTCAGGATTCCGACACCAATAAAAAGTGACATCTAGTGGTAATACTGCGAACCACTTACAACTCAGTCAATGAAGTTGACTAAGTTTAGGGCGTAGTACACCCAACCAACAATAGTATTAGGTAATATTTGAGAGGATCTATTGTTTTTCATGCAGAATGCCATGTAATTGGTTTTGGTTGTATTAAGGGTCAACAGATTGTCGCGTAACCAGTTGGATACCATATTAAAGCCCAGTTGTGCACGCTCATAGACATCTTCCCAAGAGCTTGCGCTGAACAAAAGAGCAGTGTCATCAGCAAAGCTAATGATTTTGCCATTAGGGATAGTGAGTGTACCCAGATCGTTGATATAAATGAGGAATAATGAAGGTCCGAGGACACTACCTTGAGGCGTGCCGTAGTTAATTATTTGTTACTCACTGATGAATTCATCTATCTTTACTCTTTGGGTACGCTCACTCAGATAGTCTTTAAAGAGGTCCAGTGGAAGTCCTCTGATTCCCAAGCTTTCCATCTTACGTACAAGAATTAGAACAGAAACCGTGTCGAAAGCCTTAGCAAGATCCAGGAATATGGCCATAACTTTATCCCCACTATCCATGTTTGTGACCACATAGTCTTTTAACTCATGGACCGCGTCCGAGGTGGATTTGCCTGAGCGAAAACCAAATTGCGCTGGTGCGATAAGCTTATTGTTTTCCAAGTAGCTCACAAGTCTGCTGTTCATTACCCGTTCCAATATTTTGGAAAAGGCAGTTAGCACAGATATAGGTCTGTAGTTACCAACACGGCTCCTGTCCCCACTCTTGTAGATCGGATGAATAATAGTTTTTTTAAACACGTTAGGAAATTTAGCTGTGGATAGAGAAAGGTTACATATGTACGTCAACGGAGGCACAATCACGGCTGCATGCTTTTTCAAGAGCTCACCGGATATCCCATCCCATCCCGCGGCACAGTTATTGCGGAGTGACATTAATACCCCAGCTACCTCTTCCTCGTCTGTTGGGAGCATTACCATGGATTGCGTTCTGTTAGTTAAGTTTCCCTTTGTAGATTTTGTTTGTGTACTCTTTCCGTCTTATTAATAAACGTGGACTAAGGTAAGATTAACTTTATTCCAAGCATTAGGTTGGTACTAACAAATTTCCGTATTAATAAACACGGAATAAGGAGATTATACTAATCCGACTCTAGTCTCGGACTAAAAGTTATTCCATGGTGCTAGCTAGTTTAAGGTCGGAGTAAGGTTGGATTAAGAGTGTATCCATGGCAACTACATTTATTATTTTTGATTGACATTTTGTTCGTTGTCATTTGATGATGAAAATTTTTAGTTTAATATAAATAATATATTCTACTAGACAGGAAGCACTACTCGTATTTCAGGAATTGGCATGAAGATGTGTTTAATACTTAGGTATTTTACTAACATTAGTATGAGAGATACACTCGTCATCAGATGTATCAAAGCACTACGAATATTAAATACCAGCTGTTGCCTGTGACTTCGTCTGCGTAGCATAAATACTCCTGATAGCCTATTTTTAATGTCGCACTAATTATATTGTGGATGTGAGGGCCGCCTTACTTGAGAAATTATTAGTTCTACTTACAAATTTCTACCTTCCTTGCCACCCCCATAAGGATGGTTATCGGGATAAAAACTAACTATATAGTTTTTATCCAAACTAACTCCATTGAGGTAATTATGTAATAAAATAAAATACTACATAATATCTCAATGACTAACTCCATCCAAAATCAGTTCAGCGGTCTTTTTCTACTTTATGTCATCAAATTTCTTGGTTTCATTCACTGGTTCACTCTTTTTACTTTTAAATTAAACGGTTATTCCATGTTTATTAATACCATTACTAAGCCTATGTTAATCCTTACTTACTCCGGGATTAGCTAGTCCAAGAGTAACTTCGGAGTAAGATGGTAATACGCCATTTTTATTAATAAGACTGAAACAGTCTTTAGCTAGTTTTTCCCCTATTTTGGCAGAAAAGTCATTGACATGGTTTACAGAATTTTGTGGTGTACTTGATGAGGCTAATAATTGTGATGATGTGTGGGCTTTCCTTGTCGACCTGCTTGAGTTATTATTTATAGCCGTCCATAACTGTTTAGTGTTTTTTCCAGCTTTTCTGATCTCATTTTTTTCAAATTCTATTTTTATTTTCCTTAATAATTTATTACAATAGTTTCTGTACCTAGTAAAAGTAATTTTTAAAATTTTGTTATTAGACGCCTTTTTAAATTTTCTATGTAATGTGTCTCGATGCCGCATACAGCGAAGTAAACCAGGAGTAATCCATGGCTTTAATACTTGTTTACGGTTCGGGGTCTTACCGGATTTGGAGTTTGAATCTATCACGTGTTTTATTAAGCTAGTCAATGTTTCCCCTGCCACATGAGGATCTTGGGTATTGTATACTTCACTAAAGTCTAGTTGTTTTAGGTCTGCCTCAATCTTAACATAATCAAAACGAATACAATTTTTTGTAATTATTTTAGGCACTCTTTTTGACAAGAATAACATTACTGTCTCATGATCAGTTAAAGCAGAGTGTGCGACTGAAGTAGAAGCAGGTAGTCGAGTTTTCAGTATAACGTGGTCAAGACATGCTTGTTGTCGCGTAGGTATTGTATGAGCAGGTAAAAGTCCATGGGTAGCCAGTATGTTTAGGTAAGAATGTTTAGCGGAATCCTTCGACTGTTCATGTATATTTATATTTATGTCTCCCGTTACTAATATAGAATTGTATAAGTCTTTGTAACCTGGCGGGCGATACATCACTAAGAGAACAGTATTTCTATCTATTTTTACTTGGAGACAGTTGGCATCTAAGAATGACGGCTCCTCTGCAACTATTTGCAGTTTTTTATGCACATACAGAACTACTCCTTCATTTTGTGTATGATTATTGTTGGTATGGTAAAGGTTATAAGTTCGTCAACTCGGGAACGTTATGGTTGTTAAGGGAGCCAACACTCGGTTAATGCGATTATGTCCCAGTCAAGTTTTGTCCGAGTAAGTGTAGTCATAAAGCCGCTAAGTTTTTATTTATACTTCTTATGTTCTGTGTAATGATTTTAAGTGTTTGATTAGGTATGAAATTTGGTGGAATACAGTTTTCCAGAACACAAGTCGAAGCGTCCGACACCGAGACAGCATCTAGGTTATATAGGTTGTTTTGTGTGTTATCGAATGTTTATGTTAATAAATACCATTTTGACATTTAGTAGCGTAATAGCATAACAATAAAGTTAATATACCGGTACAGAGCAGGTACGATAGTACATAATAGTTGGCTTTTATTTATAAAATATATTGGCCGATTAAGTTTGTGTGCATTATGGATGTAGAGTGCAAGTGTGAATGTATATATGATGTGTATGTATATATGTATAGTTAATATTAATAACACGCTTATTTGTATTGCACAGTGTATGTATAATTGATTAATTTTAGAGTTAGTGTTTTTTATTAATGGAATAGTATAAATTAAAACTAGGGTTAACAAAACGGTGATAAAGATAGCATGCAATGGTAGGTATAGTACCAGTCATTTTTTCTTACGGAGTTTCGCGAGATCTTCTTCAGTTTTGATGAGGCGGCTTGACATTTTGTCTTATTCACGAATGTACACCTTGCCGTTTGCAATCCAGCACTGATGGTAACCGAATTCCTTCGTAAGTTCTCGGGCGAGATAGTGTAGGCGCCTGGTCATAGCCGTAAGCACTTCATTTACGTATAAGGGTTGCCTAGGTCCACTTTTTACTAGATGTAATGTGTTCAGGCGATTTTCCTTGTTTTGCTTGTTAAAGTCTTTGGTCGACTTTATAAACTGTTCCTTAATGGTTGCCGACGTGAATTCTACTAAGACTGGACCCACTACATCAGACTTGCTCTTGTAACGGCAGATGTTTTTTATCTCTGTTGTACTCACGGGTTGACTGTGTAACAAATTAATTTTGAACCAAATTAAGATCATTAAGTTCTACATAGTGCCCAACATAGTAACTTCAATCATTTTTGGCATGGATTTTTGTAAAACTTTTTTAACAACACTTGATAGTGTATTGAATAATGGAAAAGTTTTTAGTCTACCTGATAATTACATTAATTTGGTTGACACAGACCAAGGTCTGGAAAGTTTGGAATCATTAACTTCTGAACTACAAATAATATTACAGAAGGTTATTGATAAATTTGATAAAATTAATACAGAAAAGGTCGGTTTAGGCAGGACAAAATTAATTACCCATAAAATAGACACTGGTGATTCTCCACCAATTAAGCAAAGGTACTATCCTCTGTCGCCAGTTAAACAATTAAGCCTGGAAAACGAACTAGATAGGATGTTACAGTTGGGTGTGGTTGTCCTATCCAACTCACCTTGGAATTCTCCAGTTGTTATGGTAACTAAACCTAATGGTGATTTAAGACTCTGTTTGGTTTGTCGAAAACTAAATGCTGTTTCCAAAGCTGATGCATATCCTTTGCCTTATATCCATCAAATACTGGATGGTCTTAGAGATGCAAAATATTTGACATCAATTGACCTCAGTGCTGCATATTGGCAGATAGAGTATGATAGTGAGAAGTCTGCTGAGAAAACTGCATTCACAGTTCCTAGACGTGGTTTATTCCACTATGTGACAATGTCATTCGGTCTAGTTGGAGCATCTGCCAATATGCAGCGTCTGATGGATTAATTGTTTGGTCCGGAATTTGACAACAAAGTCTTTGTCTTCCAGGATGACATTATATGCATCTCTAATGAATTTAGCAAACATGTTGAGCTGTTGGAAAGGGTATATCAGCGTTTTGCAGAAGCAAACTTGACAATTAATATGAGCAAAACTCAATTTTGTAGAAAAGAACTTAAATATCTTGGATACATGGTTGATAAGCAAGGTTTGCGTACAGATCCTTCTAAAGTGGAAGTAATCCTTAACTATCCAACACCTACTACTCCCAAGGAAGTTAAAAGATTTGTAGGTATGGCAGGTTGGTACCGCCGCTTTATACAGGACTTTTCAAGAATTTGTAGGCCGCTTAGTAAATTAACCTGTAAAAATATTAACTTTGTATGGACAGATGAAGCTGAAGAAGCATTTAATAAACTAAAATCAAGCTTAGTTTCAGCTCCAATTCTGAGATGTCCAAACTTTAGCTTACCATTCTCTATCCAAAGTGATGCATCAGCGTATGCTATTGGTGCTGTATTGACCCAATCATATGAGGATTTTGACCATCCAATTGCATTCTGTAGTAGATTACTTAACAAACATGAAATTAAAAAACTATACTACTACAGAACGTGAGTTACTAGTAGTTTTGTATGCTCTAGAACAATTTAGAATGTATGTTGAGGGTCAAAAATGCAGTAGGTATCATAACTGATCATGCATCATTACAATGGTTCTATAAATTAAAAAATCCTTCAGGGCGATTGGCTCGATGGAGTATCCGCTTAAGTCAATTTGATTTTGACATTAAGCATAGAAAGGGTAAAGAGATGGTTTTACCGGATGCACTCTCAAGAATTAAGGTAGAATCAATAGAGATCTCTGATGACATTCAAGATAAATGGTACTTAAAAATGGTAGAAAACTGTGAAAAATATCCCCATAAGTTTCCCAATTATACGTTTAAAGATGGTAAATTGCTCAGACATTCTAAAAATAAATATAATTTAACTTCTCAATTCTCTTGGAAACAAGTGATACCAAGAGAAGACGTGGGACCCTTATTAAAACAATTTCATGATGATCCCACTGGCGCCCATCTCGGAATATTTAAAACTCATAAACGTTTAGCATTACATTGTTTTTGGAAAAATATGTACAAGGATGTCGAAAATTATGTCAACAGTTGTCAAACTTGTAAGGAGTACAAGCCGGTAAACTCATCTCGCCCAGGTTTAATGGGTAACCCGAAACAAGTTAATAAACCATTTGAAGCAATTTGTTGCGACTTATTGGGACCTTTTCGTGTGTCTACTAAAAGAAACACAAATTTACTAGTATGTTCTGACTACTTTAGTAAGTATGTTATGTTGTTTCCTATACGGAATGCAACAGGCACTGCTATAGTTAAAATACTGGAAGAAAAAGTGTTTCTTGTGCACGGATTACCTAAATTTGTCTACGTCGACAATGGTCCTCAATTTATTTCAAAGCAATTTAGAGACTTAATGTGTAAATATAATGTGCCTAATATTTACTACAATCCAAGATACCATCCCCAGGTTAATCAAGCTGAGAGAGCTATCAGAAATATTCTGTATGCGATTGCCTCATATGTAAAATCTAACCACAGGCAATGGGACAATCACATACCAGAAATTCAATGTGCACTTAATACTTCAGTTAACGAGTCAACAAAATTTTCTCCTTACTTTCTCGTCCATGGGCGAGAAATGTTTGTAGATGGAAAATTACATCAAAACTCTGAAGTGCCACAGCCAGTTTCAGATCTAACCGTGGCAGACTGCAGAATTCATGGTGATAACTTAAAAGAACTTCAAATGATTTTCAAGGATGTCAGTAAAAACTTGAAGCTTGTGCACGATAGGAATAAAAAGCATTATGATTTAAAGAAGCGACCTTTGGAATATAAGGTTGGTCAAATAGTCTATAAGAGGACATTTACCTTGTCGGATGCAAGTAACCATTTTACTTCTAAGCTAGCACCACGTTTTATTAGATGTGTTGTTTCCATTAACACTCACCTGTTGTGTATAGTTTGAAAGACATGCAGGGTAAAGATTTAGGTAGATTTCACATAAAAGATCTTGAAGTATGAAGACTCCTAGTTAATAATCATTGTTGTGTTAATGGTTTAATATTTGCACCAATTCAATAATGGAGGTGCAAATATTTAATTAAGAAAGGGATGAATGAATGCTGGTAGGGTATAAGGTTTTTTTTTTCAAAATTCATTCGTTAACGATCATTTAATAGTAGTTTGTATGTATATGGAAGGATAAAAGGTAACACAACGATGCAAAAACTTAGTAGTATTCTCATTTTAACTTGAATAGACATTTGCTGAAATCTATGCAGCGAATGGGTGCTCAATGTGATGCTTTCCATATTGTTATGGTGGTATTTGCTGTCTGTTGCGAATCTTAACTTGATTGGGTATTAGCCTAAGATCTATACAACGGATGGGTACTTAATGTGACGTTTGCTATTTTAGAAAGCAACGTTGCTCTTCATTAAGAATATTAACTTGATGTGGTACTTTCCTACATTTGTTTGTTTGTATTTGATCAACAACTTGATACTTGGAATAACACTTGTTTTATTTAATGGCAGTGTTCCTTGTTGTTGTAAAACTTAAGTAGATTGGACATTTTTGTCTATATTTAAATAATGAAAGGTTAAATTTCTTTAGATTATAACCTGAACGTTAAACGTTTAATATACTAAAATCCTTAGTAAATCACGCATTAACTTTAATCAAATTGGATTAAGGCTTTCCGCCTTTAAATCGTTAATTTCCTGCAGAGCATCATCATATTTTTCTGATAAAAAATCTATTGTCTCTTTGATTTTTTCATTCTGAGTTCGTGTTTCAATTCGTTTTCGTTTTGCAAGCTGATCGCTGTATTTAGGGACCGTATATCCTCGAGAGCCAATTGTAACAAATTCATTTTTTCATTTTGTTCATTCTGTTTAGTAACTAGTTCAGAAAACATTAACTTCATATCTTCCATCATTTCCTCCATTCTCATTATTTCATCTACACTGCGTTTTCTTTTTCTTTGAGTTATATTTGTATTGTTATCGCTGTTAGTATTAGTACTCGATGTCAGGTTTGGTTCAGATACCGAGTGAGGCGAGGCAGGTGGAGGCGTGCATCTAATACCGAACATTTTTGAGAATCTTGATGCGCAGGAATGACCGCTATCTGTGTTTATCTTCGTAAAAACGGCATGCCGCAAGTCCAAGTGCAGGTGCACTTGCCCGCTCGCTGGAGGTGTGTCCTTTCTCGACGTCACTAAACGTCGCCGCACCGCTCGTTCCTACGATGACTCACTCGCTGCTGGTGTTAATTCAAATTTTTTGCGGTTGGGTTGAAGAAAAACGATGATAACTTCTGTGTTATTTGATGGATTGAAGAACTGTTTCGTACTACGCAATACACGTTCAACTGTCTATACATCGATATATTATGATACTTAGATATTGTATTTTTTACACCTGTTATGATTTTTTACTTTGTTCCACTAACTAGATACGTCTTGCCGCCATGCGCGCGCGCGGGGCAATGAAGAGAAGGAGCCCCAGAAGAGTACCGTATGACATCCATCATATTCGGCACGGCTAGCTCACCGTGCACCGCCATCTTTGCGAAAAATTGGAACGCAAGAAGGCACATAGAGAAGCATCCAGAAGCTGTAAAAGCTATTATAGAGAACCTTTACATGGACGATTATCTGGACAGCTATAGATCAGTCGAAGAAGCGACAGAAGTCGCGACTGTGGTGAAGAATATACACCAACAGGCGAAGTTTGACCTAAAAAGTGGGTATCAAACAGTTCGCAATTGATAGGAAATTTAGATCCGTCACAGACCTACACAGAGGTTGTGAACATCGGAGACACAGCAGGCACAGAGAAAATACTCGGCCTGATTTGGAGACCTAGTGAGGACGCGCTAGGTTTCAACCTAACGCTTGCAAGACTGCCGCAGGGAATTTTAGAAAAAGAGGCGCCGACTAAAAGAGAGGCCCTCAAGATCGTCATGTCACTATATGACCCGCTCGGACTCACCTCACCTATAACGATTCAAGCTAAACAAATACTTCAAGAGGCTTGGAGGCGAGGTGTCGATTGGGACCAGTCACTAGATGAAGACCTAGCGATCCAGTGGAAGAACTGGATACAGTACCTGCGGCAGCTCAAGGCGATCAGCATACCAAGGTGTTACCCTGGTTATATCGATGCCACAGAAATACAAATACATGTATTTACCGATGCAAGCGAGATGGCGTACGCGGCAGCTGTGTATTGGCGAGCTACCACAGCAGAAGGCACACAGCAAGTGAGCCTAGTCAAGGCCAAGGCCAGAGTAGCTCTATTGAAGCTACAATCGATACCGCGACTCGAGCTGCAGGCAGCGGTCTTGGGAACCCGTCTGGCTGCAGCTGTAGTACGTGAGCACGACTGCAACCCGTCGTCGATCACGTATTGGGCAGACAGCAAAACAGTGCTGAGCTGGATCAGGAAAGGAGCACGAACTTACAAAGCCTTCGTTGCTCATAGAATAGCTGCCATAGAAGAAAGCAGCAAAGTGGAGAATTGGCGATGGATTCCTACGAAATCAAACATCGCCGACATAGCAACTCGTGACGACCCACAAAAATTTGACTCACAGCACGAGTGGTATTGTGGCCCCAGATTCTTGTATGAAGACTCTTCTTCATGGCCAACAGAGAAGCCTCCAATCGCAGAAGGGACAGGAGAAGAAAGAACTCTCACTGTCATAGACGTGCGACTGCAAGCGTCCTACGTTTCATACATCTCTGTAAACAAAAAACAGAGAGAACGTTCTAAAAAAGAACTAAGAAACAATCACAACAGGACCCAGACTGGCGAAAGAAAAAGAAGACAGCGGCTGCAGCACCTAAGTCGATAGTACACACAGCGCCAAAAGTCCACAAGCAGATTATAGAAGCGAATTTTCTTCAGAAGGCTGAGAAAATACTCGTACAAGTCGCGCAACAATTTATCAAAAGATGACTCAAAACGACATTCTTTTCTATCACTCCTGACATGTTACAACTTTCGACATTTAATTGACACAGATACATTTCGACGCAATAATTCAAGTTCGTGTATAGATAATATATTGACTAATATTGATGAGACGATTATTAAAAGTGTAGACACAGACCACAATGGTCTATCTGATGGACATGCAGGCCTTTTTTGTACATTATCACTGGAAAAAGTGGCTTATAATAAAGAGCAACGTTATATGTACATTGAAAGAAGATTATATAATGAAGGAAACAAGTCTTGTTTTAGGCAAAAGTTGTTACAAGAAAACTGGTGTGCAAGTACATTTATTGAAAAACTCATTGAAATACATTCTAACACATTTAATAAGAAGAAAATAAAAATAAATACAGAGACAGCAAGTCGGTGGGCGGCTAACCAGGCGGCAGGTCGGATAGGCAGGAAGACGTGGAGTAGGCAGCAGGTCAGACAGGAACGCCTCTTGAGTAGTGATATGCTCCAAATTGACAGATAGGCACCACGATGGTCTAGCTGGCACACGAGTTGATATGCTGTTATGTAGGCATACGGTAGGCGGATACGTAGTTTAAAAATCAGACACAGTATATCACACACAATATATTAAACTGGATAAACTTCAGTTATAGACATACACGAGCTGGATATTAATAGACTTGTCTTCAGATCAAGACTTGACATTTAGTAATTCAAGGTAAAATCGTCTTTCGGATTTCAGTGCAGATTCCAAAACTGCCCCAGGAATGTCTGGGCAAAGCCTTTTATAGTCAGCGTTTTTCCAAACAAACGTTTCTAGAATTCCATTATTCTTTCTATAATTTTTACATTGTGAGTTGCCTGTATTTAAAACGGCCTGTATTAATCAGTCATAAAATAAATCTGTGAGCGTTTCATTATTTTACAAGTACGCTTGTAAAATAATGAAACGCTCATAGAAGATAAGAAACAACTATCCAGTAAACAATAGTAAATTAACAATAATAAGAGCTAACAACTAATAAAAATAATTTAAATTACTTCAATCAAATTAAACCTTCATAGTCACTAAGAAAATTACACAAAATTAAAGAAAAGTATATGACAGGCTTGACAACTGACGTAATGTCAGACAAAAAGTAAACATTGAAAAATTAAATTCAATATTCTATTTCAGCAAAATATAGTTAATAAATCGAATTAGGTCGATTTTAAGACTTAACAAAAATAAATGCCACCCAGGCGCGACATAATATGGAAAAAGGACAATTTATAAAAGATGAGAATGATTGATAGTAAAAGTGTAAGTATGGATACTATATTTCCCCAATAGAGGAACCAAAAGATACTGTAATACAACTTAAAAAACAAATTCTTCAACTCGCACCTCGTGTTCCCTCAGAAGAAATTGTTGACTCGGTATTAGAAGTTAAGACTGATTTGGATGAACTTACCACTACCTTAAATTACATCGAATCAAAAATTCTATTGTTAGAACAGGGCAACCTTAGACTCTACAAAAAAATTAAAACTTTTATTAATCATCTATTTTATCGACTTGAGAGGATTGATATAGATTCGGATTCCTCAAAGGTAAATCGTTTATCTCAAACTAAAGAGAGATTTCTCAACTTAGAATCAAAATTTAACTCTTTAACTATTACTTCCAACGATATCAACCCTCAACCTTTAATACTCGACCATCCCTCTTCAACTCCTAATAGTCCCAATGAGACAATGTTCCATACTATGCCTCCCGACATTCAGTCTCAATCTCATAACTCAATTCCCAACAATTCTCTTAACGAATTAAAAAGAATAAAATACGACGGGTCAAAAGTCAAAGCACTTTATTTCAAGTAGGCCAGTTACAGGCACTTTTGAATTGTCAAAAGACAAAATAAAATATTACAAAATTATGGTGCTACAGTCCCAGTCACAAGACATAATAACTGTGAAAGTACCGTAGATGCCCATTCCAAGGCGTAGATCTCTATGGAGAAGAACGGGCAAGAAACTCCATGGACACTCTTTTTCAATTAGGTAATTATTACAAATCATTTGTTACATCATTCATGTTGAGATTACACATTATGTGAGAACGATGTAGAAAGTTAAAAGTGTCCATAGTAAATATAAAAAGACAATTCAGAAATAAAATTAGAATCAATTAAAATAAACCATGGCAGCTAAGAGATGACCAGTCCCAACCGACAGCGCCCGTTCACGAACATGACACATGTATCAGCACCATTCAGCTCAACCATTTTGAAGGGAGCTAAATGATCCGACACACGCGCCACCATCGGCGAGACATTTGAGTGGGCATGACATACTCTCAACCACCGGAGTCATTCAAGTCAATAGAAGACGTAGGTATCTAGACAATGATAGCTCTGAAGTACATGGTACTCACACAATGCTGGCTATGCTGCTATATAATACTAGAAAGATTAACTCTATATAATGCAAAGATAGTAGCAATCTTCATCAGCTCCGACAATAACAGTAAACGATACCTACGACAGTCTTACCAAAAAATAAAATTTAAAAAATACACATAAAAACGAAATTAAAAAATAATAATATTTAACCTGACAGCAAGCTAATTTTGGTAAAAGAACACGAACATTGTCTTGAGTTCAACACAGCGACCAACTATGCTTATCATCTAAATAATCATTAATAGAATAGTATGCCTTAGAACAGAGATTAGCTTTTACCTTTGCTTTAAATGCGTTAAATGGCAAATCTAGAAAAGAAGACGGTAACTTGTTGTAAAAAGTTATACCAACCCCAACGAATGAACTATGCACCTTATGAAGTCGATGAAAGGGAGCTCGTAATTTGTCCTTATATCTGGTGTTAAAGTTGTGAATATCACTATTGTTACTGTACAAATGAATGTTCTGCCTAATATATAAAATGTTGGCGAATATGTACTGTGAAGCCGCTGTGAGAATACCAATCTCTTTAAAAAAATCTCTTAGAGAAACACGCGCACCTAATTGGTAAATGGCACGAACAGCTCGTTTTTGAAGCACAAATATATTTTGAATATCAGCGGCTCTGCCCCACAGTAGAATACCGTAGGACATGATACTGTGAAAATAACTAAAGTAGACCAACCTTGCTGTATCAACGTCAGTGTATTGTCTAACCTTTCTGACGGCGTAGGCGGCCGAGCTAAGCCTACCCGCTAGGCTTGATATATGTGGCCCCCATTGAATTTTTGAGTCCACTGTTATACCCAGAAACACAGCTGAATCAACAGTTTCGAGCTTCTCATTGCCGAGCACAATGTTGGGACCCAGATTTCTAACATTGGGCAAAGCGAACTTTATGCATTTAGTCTTCTTGGCATTAAGAACAAGATTATTTGTTGTGAACCAATCTGTGACCATTGATAGTGCGTTATTCACGTCATCAAAAACCTGTCTATTCCGATCTACTTTAAAGATCAGA